>CAUYQG010230955.1:0-40474 GCA_963574415.1 Tarsius wallacei
TTTTTTGAGTTGGAGTCTCACTCTGTCGCCCAGACTGGAGTGCAGTGGCCGCTCCCGGCCACCGCAGCCTCGACCTGCCGGGCTCCGGCGATCCTTCCACCTCAGCCTTCCAAGTAGCTGGAACTACAGGCGCGCGCTACCACGCCCTGCTAATTTTTTGATTTATTGTAGAGATGAGGTCTTGCTTGCCCAGGCGGGTCTCGAACCCGCGGGCTCAGGCAATCCACTCACCTCAGCCTCCCAAAGGCGTGGGGTTTCAAAAGGTTTTAATCTGGTACAAACTACCTCTGGTGGTTTTTCTTTGGACGCGAATGTAAACCATTACAAATGGTAAATTTTATCCCTCTATTAAAAATAACACCTTATGTAATAATTGGCTGTGAGTGCAACAATAAAAAGGATGTAAATATTTATTTTATGTCACACTAAATTAGTTTGATCTTTACCCCTAGTCATTTTCTTTTGGAATGGTTGTTACATTCTTGTACAATCCAACTGTTAGCCCCATTGCGACCTAAAATAGAAGTCAGCTTAAATTCCTTTGAGCTTAGAAATCAAGAGGCATCGTATTTTAATTATATTTCATAGTGAATTCTAAGATCTCGGTTCTGCCATCCCATTGCTCCCTGCTCCTCAACCCATTTTATACAACCAAACCATGAAGGAACATCCTGTCATTTTCACTGTATTTACAAATCTCCCCAAATCTTCAAATGGTCTATGGAAACACGGTCTACTGACAATTTTGATACTGTGAAAAGCACAGAAACAATGCAGTGGTTAATGGCACCGATGCTGAAGCCAATTCATTCTGTGTGACCTTGGGCTGCTTACTTACCATGTGTCTCAGTTTCTTCGTCTATAAAATGAGGACACAGTAATGATACCTACTTTACGAGGTTGTTGTGAAGACTTAATGATTACTTAGAGTACTTGATCCTGGTACATACTAAGTGCTATCTAAGTGTTTGCTAATATTATTTTCTCTTTCCAAGTAAATGAGTCTCTTCCTGGTATACCACTGTATCCCCTTTCATGCTGTGCCACCATCATCAACCTGCTCCCCAGAATGTTATCATTTATCACATCTGCTCTATAGTAAAACTGAAATTAAAAAAAAAAAGAAGGCATCTTAGCCAACTTTCCTTAAGAAGGGCTAGACTTGAGGAGTATTTATGGTTCCTGGAGATGTGACTTGAATTTTTCTTCCTTCAAACAGCCAAATGGATCATAGTATTGTAGATAACCACCGGTCTCCAAATAGTTAATTTCTCAGTCTTTGACCACCTTTGGAAGGTGATCCAAAAAGTATCTGCAACTCCCCAAATTGCCTATAAGTAAATATTTTAATAAGCAGCTTTTCTGCTTCCACCTTTTAAGCTAAGTAAAAACAAACACTCTATCAGTACTAACAGTACCTCAGAAAATTAAAATGTGTTTTAAAAATATTTACTGTACCCCATATCTTTGAAATAAAAAAATTAAAAGAGAAAAAAATAATAAAAATATTTACTGTGAATAACTCATTGTTTTAAAGCTGCAAAAAACATGTAAGGTCACATCATCTAATGTGTATAATTAAAACTTTATTGTTATTCTTAATATAACTATCAGAGTTCCTTCAAACACAAAACGACTATCATGCAAATTATGAAAAAGGAAATAATACAGTTGCTTATATTCAAAAAAATTAATGTGTTGTTAATGATGTGTAAAGTACTGTTATCAGGAAAATTCCTTAATTAGTCAACTTCTTTTTCCAGATGGTACAGATAATGCCACTGGATATGTTTTTCTTGATTTCATTTCAGGATGAATCACTGCCTCTTATCATTGCCTCTATTAAATAGTTTCAAATCTACAAAGAAGTTCAACTCCTATATTGAAAAATAACACATAAGAGCACCTTCCCTCCCCCCTCCCTTTTAACATCATAAAGGGCATTTAAACAAATCAGAGCCCTACCCCCGTATATAATGCACAGTGCTCTGGGCTTGCTCTGCCTGTGTGCTCTATGTGATGCTGGAAGCTGTCTCCAAAACAGCTCACTAGAACTGGGACATCTAATGTCTTTGCTGCCCTGCCCCACGTCCAGGTGCCCTTTACTGATAATGCAATGCCCTGATTTTCCTTTAGGGAAGCCACCCCCACTCTATTCTCACGCTGTGTCGTTTTAGTTGGAGGGAACCCCACTGCCAGTTCCAGCATGGGCCAAATGGCTTAAGGTGGATCCGTGTACCTAGATCCCATCCCAGCTACTAATGGTCATTGTGATTAGTTCAGAGATGGGCACATTTAACCAATTAGAGTCAAGAAGACTCAGACCATCTTTGTTGAGCCTCCTGGGAAAGAAAGGTTTCCCGTCTTCTGTGTGAGCCACCAGGAGAGAACCTCTCTCTTTTCTTAGACTGGCACCTCTCTTTCCTTAGAATGAGTGGTAATGGTAGGAGGATGTTAGGTATGGAAATGTGGCAGCCATGTCACTAAGAAAAGCAGAGAGCCTGGAGCTGCTGGAATGGGAGATTTTGGAGCAGGCAGGTTGCAACACCTTGTGGAGCTGGAAGTAGAAGGCAATGCCAGAAGCCAGCCTAAAGAGATGAAGAGCCCAGGGAACATGGTGTGAGCTTATGGATTAAGCCTCACCTGAACCAGTCACAAGTCTGGAGTTTTCATTGACTGAGTCAATGCATTTCCTTTAATGTTTAAACCAGTTGGTCTGAGTTTTCTGTCACTTGCAACGTAAGGAGCCTTGGACATGAAGATAAAATAGTCTAGATGGGATAGGAACTTTTGGGTTCCGGAATTGTGATCCCAGGGACACCATGGTGCTACCTCTACTGTGACTGGGAGTGGGAAGGAAATGGTCTAAGGTCAGGCTTTCAGCCAGCCAGATGGGTGAGAAACTTAAGGAGGGCTTCCAACATGGTGCAAGGGTGAGAAGGAAAAAAGAACCCAAAGACACAGCTTGGGAATCAGGAGGAGTTCTTGCTCAGGCATCCCAGAAAGGAGAACCTGAGTTAGAATCACTTTTTTTTTTTTTAATTTTAAAGTTGTGGGGTGCAATTCAGGGTTAGGTATACAAATGTGCATCACTCTTTTGAAAAGCAATGGTTGAATAGTAATCAAGTATTTGTGAATTAGAGGCTGCCAGATTCTCACAGGCATTTGATAAGGTCATTACAAAAAGTTTTCTAATTAATAGAATTGGTTGTTAATAGAAACTACAGTCTTCTTTCTTTCTTTTTTAATTAAAGAGAGTGCTTATGTTCAATAAAGATAAAATAGATTAACTTTGTAAAAACAGGCAAAAAATAAATGTTTTCAGGTTACTCTATTCAATGGATGCTGAACAATGGAAAACCACTCTTAAATACATACTATATTTGTTCATTTGCCATTTACTAAATAATAACTTTGTTACACTTTAAGGGTCTCAGCTAAATGCTTGATCTTTATTTAATACTAGACCTGGGACATTTTCCATGGGTTTGCTCTTTTTCTTAAATTTTTGCTTTGTGTCAGTAAATAAAATTAAAAGGAAATAGAATGAGATCCAAGGGGCAAGGAAACTTTTTTTATGTTAAAACAAGAATGAATATTCTTTCTTTGTCCATTCTGAATTTAGAAAATCTATATTTTCTATAAAATATTGTAATATTTAACAATTCATAAAAAACATAGGCATTTACATTAAAATATAACCTTAAATAGAGTCCTGTAATTTTCACCAGGACCTTGTAAAATATGATGAATATACATGCATGAATATTAAAACAAGGAAGACCATCCCACATTCAAATAGAAATGCAGCATTACATACAACATAATAAATACCCAGGATATCAACTCCACAAATTGATCATTATTCTGATTTAGATTCTTTTTTCCAGTTAAGACTTCTACTATATAATTTATTATAATAACCTTATGAGTTAAGCATAACTAATGTGAAAAGAAAATTCAATTCATCTGACTGCTGAAATAACACAATTTGCAAATCTTTGCAACACTTTAATCTGTAACATATAAAACTGTCGTTTTAGCAAGAAATACACATCCATATAACTAACTGCTCAATTAACTTCTTTTCAATGTTAAAAAAGCCAGAGTTAGTAGTATGAAAAGAAACAGAAGCTAATCTTATTTCTGAAATAATCTTACTGCCTTCACTCTTGAGCTTTGACAATAAATGTCTTAAGTTTTAATATATATCATATAACTTAAATACTGTATTTACAAAATATAAACTTTTTAAAACAAAATTCTATACAAAATACTTTCTTTACACACTTACGGGGTGCTTTTTTTTCAATATATGAGGGGAACCCCAAAAAACCTGCAATTACTTTTAGAGGGCAAGCCCCTTGTAGTACAGGGCTACCCTGCTAGATGAGTGTTCTAGAAATCCACTGGCATCAGTGTACCAGCTAGCATTGTTGTGAGAGGCTGTGTTCGGCTTCAGTGAATTTTTATTTGGAGATTTCTTTCAATGCGTTTGCTTATTTCATGATGGGTAATTTACGAACGTTCTTGCCCATACTGTGCTGAACGTTCAGCAGTTTTTGACTCCAAACAACATGACCCTCGTATCCCACCCTCCCCATTTGCCCAATCTCACCCCGAGCAACTTTTTTTGTTTCCCTAGATGAAAAAAGTACTCAAAGGAAAATGTTTTGCCAATATGAAAGAGGTGAAACCAAAAACGGCAGAAGCACTAAAACATAAAAACGGACAAGTTCAAAAACTGAGTAGTGGAAAAAGCATCCCAATAGGTGTATTGTATTAAACAGAGAGTACTTTGGAGGTGCCTGAAGTTTAAACATGTAAGAATAAGTACACAATTTTTTATAAGTGAATTCTGGGTTTTTTACACCCCCCCCCCCCATGGGAGCACTTTATTTGTTTCTTTATTTTTTTGAGTTGAAGTCTCACTCTGCTGCCCTGGCTGGAGGACAGTGGCATGGTCACAGCCACCACAGCCTCGACCTGCTGGATTAAGGTGATCCATCTGCCTCAGCATTTCAAGCAGCCAGAAATACAGGCACACACCACCATGCCTGGCTAATATTTTTGATTTATTGTAGAGACAAGGTCTCACTAAGTTGCCCAGGCTGGTCTTGAACCCCTGAGCTGAGGCAATCTCACTTTGGCCTCCCAAAGTGCTGGGACTACAGGTGTGAGCAACCATTCCCGACTTTTATATTTTTATATTTACTTTTCCCAAATATTTTCAGAATCCCTCCCTACCCCAGTATCTCATTTTTAACAATGGAAACTGGTGTATAATAAAGTATGAATTTGAAGTTCAAAGATTGCCAAATACTTTCTGGAGGTTTTCCTAGATTCTCCAGGTTAAAAGGCACTTAACATCCAAATTACATTTTATTCTTTACATTTTGATTCTTTCTGTTTGTCACTAAACATCTCTAGCAAACACTTCTAGGGATATCAGATCACTTATGAAATTCTTTTTAATTGCCTTTCTTTTGAAAGGGTAAGTAAGCACCCACTGCTTATGCACTGCTTATGTTAACTTTTCAACATCTGTTTATGCATATATAGTATGATGTCTTCAATTAAAATACTGAGAGAATAAATGAGATTCATGTTTACCATTCCTTGCTGCTATAAGAGGTGTCTTTTTAAAATGACCAGTGTTCACCCACCATTGTTGAAGTCCATATTTGAGGATCTTATCTTGAGCATGGCAGGCCTCCCAGCATGAGGGAACTTTCCTGTGCTTTCTTGATTAGGAAACAGATGATCTTGCTTGTATGTCCATATGTGTTTCCCAAACCACCAAAAGATTAATACAAACTTCTTCAGCATTAAAATCCCAAGAAATCCACATGCTCAGTGGGTCAATCAGGTAAACAAAGAGTGTCGATCAAGTCCACAAAACCCTCAGAGAAGCCCAAGGATCTGGGCTTCCAAGACAGGAGTCAACTTTGCCAGCCCTGCAAGGGAGAGGATCCTGATGCCATTGTATGTTGCTGAGGAGTCCTGCCCAAGGCTGAATGGAGTGGTTACTTGCAAGTGTGGACATCAGTCATGCTTTCACACCTCCTGCAGCGGACATAGCAGCACCAGATAAACTTACACTCACACCTCTCCACATGCCTGACCACATGGGTGTTGTAGCCTCGGCCACAGCAGAGGAGGTTACAGCCGTCTGCACCCTCGGATGTACGGTTGCATTCTCTCCCTTGTGTCCCTGGGATCCCCAGTTTCTTATCCTCTACACAGTAGTTGGGAGACTTATTAACATACAGCAGATCGTCCTTGCGGATTGGTATTTTTCTCTGATCTTTTTCTCTCCTGCGCATTTTCCTCTTGATTTTGTCTGATATCTGAACACTGTTTTCATATTTATCCTTCAACAAATGGCCAATCTTTTCAAATGAAGACATGGTTTTCCAGCATGTTTTCACAGCACAGGAGCCGGAAACTCCGTGGCAGCGGCAGTCTACTGACATCAACTTGGCAACGGCCTGAAATCAACAGTAATCGTTCAACGATTATTCATGAAACATTTTACCCAACGACAAAAGCACAGTTAATCTAATCACTTAACTTTCTGGGTCTGTTTCCTCCTGAATAAAAATGATGGTTAGGAATGCAAAGGATGTTTAAGGTTGTTTGAGGTTCAAATGTTTTGTCCTTTGGTTTTGTCCCAAGTGCTGTGTTTAAATGTCTTGACTCTGCAGAGTAAATCTTTCCAAGTGCATTTAAAGTAGTAGGCCAGGCTAATATTGTTATTGGAGATTACCTAAGATAACAAAGGGAACTTACTTTTGTTTCTAGTCTCCTGTGTAATTTTAGGTGTGGGAGGATGCTTATGCATGCCTGTTATGCTCCAGATACCATTCTGCACGTTTCTCAAAGTATGGTCTATGGACCAGCAACACCAGATCGCTTGTGGGAAATGCAGACTCTCAGGCCCTACTCCAGACCTACAGAATCAAAGGCTGCATTTTAACAAGATCGCCAGGTGACTCAGAACATTAAAATCTGAGACGCACTGAAAGAGCAGTTAAACTTTACAAATAACTGACACTCAAACCTCTGAGAATCTGATTTTATCGGTGAGGGTGAGGTGTAGCCAATGGTACTTTTACCAAACTGCTCAGATGATTTTAACGGGTATCCAGGGGTGAGATCTATTGATTCAATTACTACATGAGAAACTGACAAATGAGGTTTAGTTGGTCAAAAGGAGAAGGGGCTAGAGTACGGTTGCTCCAGCAAATCCTCCCGCTCTTCTGGAAACTTAATTCACAACATATGTTCTGTCCTTGGATCGGTAGCACAATCCTAGCACAGAAAATAGAAAGGGGATAATGTTTATGTAATTTTTCAATTCTAAGTGATGAGTTCAGTTTAAACGGACTGAGAAATTCAATGAGACTACATATATTTGTAATATCCACTGCCTGGCACACACTGAAATCGAAATAAATGCCCCTTTCTCTGAAAAAAAAAAGTATAGTAGGAATCAAGAAAAAAAATTTCAGTGAGGTTAGTGATGCGAAAACAATATAGAGATTTCAAAAGTTTTAGGGCTCTAATCTCTTACATACCAGGCTAGCCAGCACAGCTTCCTTCAATCCCCAGATGATGGCAGAGTGGGTTAATAAATCATTAAGGCTAGCTGTAGGGTTGACGCTCTGTCAACATGCTGGGTAAAATGAAGAATGGATCCATCCATTCACTAACTTCGAGATTATGTTGTAATCTTACTAGAGGAGGGAAAAACCTCATAGTTTAAAATTCTATTTGCAGTCCTCAAAACTCCAAAATGACAGGACTCCGTGCTTGGCTATTTTGTACCAAACATGATATTGACATATTTGTAGAGTTACATTTTAAATAAACTAACAACATTTTCTGAATTATTGAATGAGACAGAATATTTCCAACAAATGATAATATTTGTAAGCTTAAATGAGAGAATATGGTATTGATTAGTGCAATGTTGGTGTTTCTTAGTAGTATTTACATAATAAACGAAATAATATTTAAATCCGGTTCTTTATAGCATATGGCACATATGCTCTTTTTGAATTCACAAAACTGAGAACCTAATAGATGTATCTATTTATTTTTAACCCAGAACTAAAGGAACTCTTCAATAACATGAGAGCAATTTATAAAATATGCCACACAGGCTTATTTGGTTAAATGTATGGTATTTCATAGTCACAAAGCCCCCAATTCTTTAAAACATTTCCAGGCAAATAAATGTTAACATCAATGAAGTCTGCCTACTCTTATTCAGAGTTTAAGTGCCCAAAGGATATGGGGGTTGGGGAAGAACTCACTCAGTGCTAGGTAATAATAAAACAAATTGTCCAAAGATCACCAAAAATCTAAGGATGTATGTTTATGTGTTTAAACCTGACCAACCTTCTTTACAATCAACACCTAGTGATTTAAAACTGTCTCTCCCTCTGGATCATGACTGAGGAGCTGACATTTTCTTTTATTGAGCAGTTTAGACATTGTGTAAGATGTTGCTGATTTGCAGAGCATGGAGGACAGAGTAGATGCTCACCAAATATTTACTGAGTAATTAACCCAGCTCACTTGAGCTGTTTTAACTCATCCTATGTTGATAACTGAATCAAGGGGAAGTAATAAAAACCACCTTCTTAAACAAAAGAGTCACTGCTGAGAGGTGCATGGTATTGTGAGACGTTGAGCCGCCTGGGCTCTCCTCCAATTCCACAGGCTTAGCCCTGTCCACAACAGTGTTATTCCACACAAGTGACACACTTCTTCACAGGTTTGAAGGATAAAAAGAGAGACTGACTTTCAAATTCAATTATATCACCCACTGAATTTGTATTCAAATTTTGGAGGGATGTTCCTACTCTAGAAAACTAGCCCTTTTGAATACCTGGAATTCAAAATTTTTCTGTAATGACATTTCTAAGAGTTATATTCTACTACCTTTGAGTTATAAGTATAAGTAATAAGTACAAGGAAGAAATATTTTATTATATATATGATGTGTATTTTATCCTAGATATAGGTATATTCCTAGAACATACATAGATATTCCTAGAATACTCCAATATCTCTATATAGATATTCTTAGAATAGTTATATATCTATATCTGTATATAGATATTCTAGGATAGAAAGATAAATGAACTTCAAGGAGAATACCAATAATTTGACATGCAATTTAAATGATTATACCCCCATAATACTTCAAGGAAAGAACTCGGAAAAATAGGAATTAAAATAAAGCAAAGTAATCACTACTCACAGAATTGATGAAATACAGAGTTCAAGGGCAGACACACATACAAGTGGCTTAACTCTGTAGGATTTAGTGTTTCTCAGAGCAATTTTTATAAATATTTTACTAGATTTAGTTTTATAGAAAGAGAAATACCTTAATAGTAAGTAGTTAATGAACAGTTACTTATGATTCCAAATGAACAGTTACTTATGATTCCAATTGTACAGAAAAATAAAGTGTGGTTAAGACACTTGACTTACATTAGGAAAGTTGATATACAATATTATATGCAGCAAGATAATTTTAGTAGAACAGAGAAAAAACAAAAGTGGACAATGCAACTATATTTAAGGAAATTACATGAACATTCCCCAAAAAGTATATCCTAGAGTTTTTCTGCTACGATTCTTAATGAATGTTAAATAGTCATTCTGAGTTACAGCAATAGCACCATCATTTTCTGGTAACAGAAAAGTAAGAGAATAGCAACAGAGTAAGTGCTGTGTGGTTATGAGAAAATTCCTTTCTCTACTCTAGTTGAGTTGTTAAGGTTTATAACGATATTAACAGAGGAATGTTTTGTTAACTATTACAAACAGATGTGCACATTTTGGTGGAATATTTTTAAACTATGGGAGTGCAATTAGGAGGGTAGCATGTAATCTACTGGGTTCCTTGTGTAAGTTTTGGTTTGATAAAGTTATAATGAAGTGAAATAGGAAAGATGTATCATGAATACCTAATGTAAACATAGCATACTGCTTGACAAGTGGTTTATGGACTGATTGGTCCCACAATTTTGACTCAGAGGTAATGCGGCAGGCGGTGATTGTTTTCCAGTATATTACTTTGTCCAGATTTTACAGAAATAGCCAGAAAATTGTTGTGGAACATTTGGTGACTAACATTTCATTTTGTCAACTATCAGATGATCTAAGTTTTTTTATAAAAACTGCAACATGAGGTTGGATGGGTGTATGTAGGATTTCTGTTCCTCTGACCCATTTTGTCCCTTTCTGTCCAAAAATATATTTGAACCTGCTGAAAAGCAAAACACTATGTGTTGTTCAACTACTTATAAATATTCTTGGAACAGGTCAATGAAAATTTGGGATCGGGCCCTTCCCACTTTGTTGAGTTACTCATCATAAAACAAATTATGGGG
The DNA here is from genome assembly GCA_963574415.1 of Tarsius wallacei. Taxonomy (NCBI): domain Eukaryota; kingdom Metazoa; phylum Chordata; class Mammalia; order Primates; family Tarsiidae; genus Tarsius; species Tarsius wallacei. Next base: position 10,416 of record CAUYQG010230955.1, read on the forward strand.
TAGGGAAACTTAAAAGTTTATGAGGTGGACATGGGAAGAATGGAAATATTTTAAGCACACCAAAAGAAATACCCATAAATATTCCAAGTCACATTATTCCCAGAAGTTCTGCCCCGGGAAGACATCACATCATTCTGTTAGCCAATCACCATTCAGAAACATTATTCTTGGAGTCATAACTTTAGGAATGGTGTCAGAAACCAAGTGGGAATTAGAGTATTTAAGGTTAGCGGTTAGAAAATCATCCATCCTGCTCATAGTACTACTAAGCGCCAGTACCCACATTTCTCTGAACGCTTTCCTACATTTTGAGTTTGGGATTCTGAGACTAAGAAAATCAACTCAATTGAATACAGACCTTGATTTTACTCAAGAATATTCCAATTAGATTAAAATTCTAATTGTCAATATTAAAAGTAGGAGTGACTGCTCTTCCATGTTAGATAATAACTTGGAAACCTGTTTTTTGGGTTGTTGTTGTTTCGTTTCGTTTCTTGTTTTCTTTGCCACCAACAGAAAGAAAAATACAAAAATTTTTGAATTACAGTATCTCATGAGAAAAAACAACAAAAGGCATAGTAGCTTCAAAATAACCACGTAAATATTTTGTAATATTTTAAGATTTCATCTAGGACAATGTAGAAAACAAGAATCAATAGAGAAAACGCTGAAATTTATACAAAATGTATATATATGTATAAGTTGAATTATTTTCAGCCTGTTTAGAAAAATAGTAAGAACCCAGGTAATGTTAGAAAACTGTTTTTTGCTAAAAGAAGCAAGTTAAAATTGATGCTGAATAGTTATATGTGTATAATAAAATCAGAATGTAAACAACAGTTTAAAACTACTAATAAGCTAATAGTTACAGACAAATATCACTACCTACCTACTTTGAAAAATGCACAAGATGAAATAAAATAATTAGCTGCCTAATAGTACAAATAAAAATACATTTTAGAATGCTTTAAGGCTTTTCATAAGTTTAGAGATGACTTCATTTAAGATAATTAGTCATATGAGTTTCTGAGTTTTGATTTTCAAGTTAAAAGTTTTAAATATCTGTCAAATTATTTAAAGAATAACTAATGGAGATTTAAGGTCTATCGATAATAAACATTTATCTGTTTTCTTGTTTTAAAATAATATTAATTTGACTTATATTGATGTTTTCTCTAGCTTAACTCTAGAGTTGTTAAAAAACACATATTAATTACATTTAACCCTTTAGACTAATATGCTATAAATAATAAAAATTATTTTATTGGATCATTTTAAGTTGAAGCAACATCTTATTATTTTAAAAATATAAAACCTTAAGGATGAGAGACATGGGCAAGCGTTCATTATTTTAGTGGGATAAAATAACTTTTAAATTTTTCTAAATAAAAAAATGAAAACTTTACATAGCTATTTACTGACTTTCCTACTTTTTATTTTGCTATTTTAAATTGAATTGAAAATTCAAATTTAAAATTGAAGTGTTATGGTGATACTTTTACTGAATTTTCTGTTTTTGTATTTTAAACCAGGGTGTTTAAGAAAAGAAAACTGGAGGGAACATGCAACTATTCTAAATAGGGTTCCATTTATTCATTTTCCATAAATGTAAAACAAATGCAACATATATTTTAAATATTCCTAAGAGATACTTTAGCTTGTTTTCAACTATTTTAGGAGAATGTGGCAGATTGCAATGACTACTTTGGGACCTTTATATGTTATTGGATATTTACAAGAATATACGATATGTGCTGATATTCCTGCCCTGAAAAGTTTATTACAACACAGAAAATATATATTCATAAAAAAGATTTCGACTTTTTTGGGAAAGTCACTATGAACTGCCAACTAAATCAACTATGTTGTAGAACCCAAATTTTACTGTGTCAATATTAATTAGTATAAATGTACACTCCATTTAAGAAAACTTGATGTTAAAAAGTAGAATTCATAAAAGAGATTAATTACGTGGCAGTTCTTCAAATTTTCTTTCTCTCCATCTTTAGTATAACTATATTAAAAAATACCTATATTTAAATATATCTATAGCTTCTTTACACTTATCTGTATTTTATGAATTTCAGAAATCATTTACATTGCTTTGTAACAAAATAACTATTTCCCTTTCAAAAAAAAACTTCACCTTATAAAAAAAATTAGGTAAGGGTTGGGTATTCCTTAAGAATGTTTGCAGGCAATCCCTTTGGGTCTCCTCTCACTGTGGGAGCTTTTCTGTCCTCTCAATAAATCCTGCTATCTCACTTAAAAAAAAAAAAGAATGTTTGCTAGATAAAGTAAGTGCAAAAAACTGAAATGTTTAAGATCCAGTGCCCACTAAAAAGCAGATTTTTAAAAATATAATCAAAATTCAAATTTGGCGAAATGAAATTTGATTCAGTCTTAGTAGAAAGACAGATACTATAGATCTTATTGTGGCTCTCCCACTACTCAGGTGAGAGTGTGGAACCAATGAACCCAGCAGGCACTTGTACATCTATTCATTAATAGTTAATGTTTTAGGTATATGAAGTATACAACCACAAACACATTCTACAGCAAGATTTAACTCACAGCAGTGGAGAACTAAACTAAACCAATGTGGTTAATACATAACCATGAAGGCATATATCACAGATATATGCATATATATGCATGTATATGTGTATATAATGCACATGTATGTGCATGTATATATATGCAAATGTGTATACGCACATACATATTTATTCTGAACAAAGCCTCCTATTCATCCTCTTACCAGACAAGTCAATTTTTCAACTGCTTACTTTAATGAGTACATATTTAGAAAGGGAGATTTTCCTATTGCTTTAGTCTTTTTCAAAACAACATTAATTTTCAGTATCCCACTTGAGGGCTGCCAGTTTGGTTTGTAAACCATTTGGACAGATTGAATCAAATGTGTAATCCCAGTGTTATTAACCTAAAGGCACTGGATTTTTATTATTCCGTTTTCTAATACATACCTGTCTTCCAGCTTCGCTGTTATGTAGGTTCATGGCTAACAGTATTTTGCTCTCTTTTTCCGTGGAGTTTCTGATGGGGAAATCTAGGAACTTTCTGCTGAACCACATGCCATATTGGACATCATCGGAGCAGCCACCCCAGTGCCAGCCTTCACTTGCAGAGCCGCCATTCTGCAAGCTGGTGTCACAGGAACACTCTGTCATGTTGCCTGCGCTGCAGGACCTGGTCACAGAATGCACCAAACCTGCAGCCATCACAGCATAAATAAATGCTGTCTCCTTGGTGCCTAGAAAAAATATAAATTGCTAAATTAGAGGGCCATGTCACTCTCTATGTTCAGAACAAAGTCTCCTACTCATCATTTTATCTGACAAACATTTTTTCAATCACTTACAATGGATGATTTAATGAGTACTTATTTAGAAGGGAAGATTTCCTATTTTTCTAGTCTCTTAAAAAGCAACATGAATTTTCAGTATCCCACTTGCAGGAATTGTCATATACTGTATGTCATACATTGTCCTTATACCTTAAAGTCATCCCTTTATTTTTCAAATGTGAAATGTATATCAGCACCTAGTTCACAGTGCTTAATTGACAGTAATAGTTCAGTAACACATATTGAACTTAAAATTATTTGCATGGATAGTGTAAATGGTAATATAACATCCAAATAAAACTAGATTTCTTTTAAAACTTAAAATTTGCCTCACAAAACACAAGCTGAAAATTTCGGTGTGATTTTTGTATAAATAATACATGTCAGAATGAAAATTTAAATTAGGGAAAGACCAACGCAATCATTAAATAAATGGTACAGTTTACTTTCACATTAAAGACTAGACATATTAATGTGAAACATTTTAACTTTTTATATAGTTCTAGCTAATCCTCTTACAGTCTTGAAAGCAATGAAAGGTGAGATAATTAAAATGTCAGTAGCAAAAAAATTTGCAGTGAAAAAGTATAGAGTATTGAAAAACATATTTAGCACACCTGCTGTAGAATTGAAGCTAAAATCTTGGAAAATTAAAGCTCCAGTAAAACACGTATAAAATAGACTAAAAGGGATTCAGCGGGTGACTTTTTTTTTTTTTTCTTTTCAAATGTTTGGTTTGGAGGAGAAACAGTTTTACGCCCGTTGTCCAATAAGTCGTCTCCACAGCTGATGTCTTCGCATTTCAGCAACTGGAAGACCACATCTTTCTTCTTTTTCTTTTTTTCCTCTGCAGGGGACGGGGCTCCTTCGGAAGGGCGTGCCGGCCAAAACGCAGCGGGAGAGGCGAGGCTTTGGCGGTGGTGTGTGCAGGGACCGTGTGGAGAAGGGTCAGAGGCGCAAGGAGAACGGAAATGAACATGAAAAACGACAGCGCATCTTTCAGCGCCCCGGTCCCAACGTCCTTTGGCTCTGCTGACATTCCTGGCACGATCCTGGCGCCCGGTACCTGTCTCCGCACCCAGTCACTGCGCACGTGGAAGAGGCATCTTGTTTTTCCGCCGCTCTCGGCGCCGCGGGCCAGCGCCGGGGCCGGGAAGAGAGGGACGGACTAGAAAATCGAAGGGCGCGCCAGAGCGGCCCCGCGCGGGTGAGCCCACGTTGGGTTGTCGGGCACCGTCGCTTGAACATCACCCTTATGCCGTCAACCTGGCGCTCCGAGGAGCCCACAGAGGTAGGGCTTCTCTACAGAGAGCCACTTGTCGGGCTCGGGGAGCAGCAGGGCTGGCTAAATCAAAGCAGATGCGCCAGCCGCATTCCCCGCTGCCGACATCATGTTTCTCCAGCTGGTCACCCACGTAGGGGGGCGCTCCGGGGTCCGAGGGGGTGGGCGGGGTGGGAGAGTCGGAGTTTTTCTCCAGCTCTGGGGAAGCCCCGCGGGGAAGAGGAGGAACCTCTAGCCCCGCGTGCTCCTCTCTGGACCTGGGGGACCCGCACCTGCACCCCAGGTCTGGCCTCCGTCGCTCCCGATCCCCGTGCAGGAAAGGGCCTCGTTGGGGACTGAGAGAGCGACGGGACCACGTAAGCGCCGTTTTACTTTATTTGGAGAACCTGGCGGAGGAGTTGTCGCCTGGCGTCCCCCGCCAACCCCGAGGGTCCCGGGACTCACCGCTGCTCAGCTCGTAGCCGAAGAGGGGGCTGGCGCCGATCGGGGCGGACGCGGGGGCGGGGGCGACCATGCAGTTCCATCTCTCGTGCCTGAACTGGCTCCGGCACTCCTGAAGGCCCAGCCGGGCGCCCTCTCGGATGCTGGGCAGCAGGTACGGTTTCCTCTTGCATAGCTCCTTCTGGCGGCTGTTCAGCGGCAGATTGGCGCAGCCCAACTTCTCCGGAACCCCGAAGGAGGCGATGCCCAACCACCTGTAAGGCACGGCCGCCCTTAGCGTAAGCCGCTCCCCTGCTCTCCTCCCCAATCCCAGGTGCTTTCCCGAAAACCAGATCACCCGTCCCGGGATCCCCGCCCCTCCTTCCCCTGCCTCAGTTGAAAGTTCCCTGGGACTGGGCGCCGCTTTGGCCACGGACCCCGTGCACCCTTGACGGCCGCATACTCACATCCAGTTTCCTTGGGCTCCGCAGGGAAAGAGGGCGAGCAGGGATGCCCACAGCGCGCACAGGCGGGCCAGTCCCAGGAGCGCCGCTCTGTTCATGGCCCCCGCATGGAGTCCCCCAGCCACTCCTCTGCTGCCCTCCCACCCCAGAGGCCTGCAGGGCCTGAGGTCAGTGGCCCAGCACCAGGTTGTCCCGCGCCCTCTTTCTGCTTGCATGCAACATAAAAAGAAGGCCAGCAATGACAGGGACTCTCAGCTGCCCTCCTGCCCCACCCTCGTTTGCAGGGAGCAGTGTGAGAGGTGGAGGAAGTAGCCTGGGGCTCTCCGCCTGCGCAGAGCTGGAGAGGTGCAGGCGATGCGGAGCGTCAGTCCCTCGCATTCCTAGGTGAGAAACTTGTGTTGATGTATCCGTGTCTCCATCGCCCCCGGCCTCTCCTCCCATCTCCTCCCCCTGGCCGCGCCCGGCGCCTGATTGGCCCAGCAGCGGCCCCGCGTCTCATCATCTGGGGACCTCGGGCTCCCATTGGTTGAGAGCGGGGTCCGCGGGGGGCGCTCCTGGCCCGCGCTTCAGCGACGGTGCGTCCACACCCGGGTGTGTCTTGACCTTTCCTCTGTCTCCTTAGAGCGTGTCGCTTGGGGCTGATTCAACCCGAAGACTGATAGGGGAGCTTCTGTCTTGGCAACCCTGGGGGAAAGCGTGTGTTTGAAGGAAGATGTTTGAGTTCCAGCCATTCCAGCCGCATCTGGATCAACCTCTGGGTGGAAAATCTCGCTACCCCTCCTTCTTTCCCCTCCTTCACCTCACAGGAGAATAATCTTTTGGAGTTAGAGTTCGTACCAAACAAGATGACCTTCCGAACCCCTGTTTGAGGTCTCACATGTCAGGAGACTTCAGAGGATGGGTGAAGTGCGATCAGGCTTTTGATCGTCGTCGTTTATAGACGCATTTATGTTGACCGAAAGGGAAGATTCCAGTCTAGCATCCAATCGGTCACATTTAAAGTGGATTCTGTATTTCTTTCCCTTGTTTGTCTTATTTCCTGCAGTCCCTGAGAGTGCTATCAGTCCCCAGGAGAAGAAGGGTACAAGAGACAGTGAAGGAGAGCTGTCTGGAAGAATAGATGAAGACTGTACTTTTACCCTTTTCTCCAGCCCCGAATTATGGTCATGGAGACCTTGGGCAGGGTTACACACTGAAGATAAATAAATAGATAACTTATTTATTAAACACCTATTGTGTGCTCAGTCCTGTAGAAATTTATAACGAAAAGATCTTGTCCCCCAACCATACATAACAGCCATGCACCCAAGCCTAAGACAAAATAATTTGAGAATATCAATAATGGAGAGTACAGAATCTAGCAGGGTCCTCTTTGAGGCAAAGATCGTTCAGAAGCAGGAAATTGTCTAGTGGCTGGTAGTTTTGGAAGGCTAGTTAGCCAGTGTTTTGTTTGGTGGAAATTCTCCAGGAGAGCTCTGATGGCAAGCGGAACATGCTTAGCTGTGGCATCAGAATGTACTGCCTCACCTAGTTAGACAAAAGAAATGTTTCCAAGAAGCATCACCTGTCCTCGGAGAACTTCTGAAATGTTAGTAAATTCTCAGGGTGGGCATATAGGCTCCATGGGTAATCTAGATTTACTCAAAGAATTTGACATTTGCTGCCTATCTCCCATATCAGCCTAGAGCAATAAAAGCTCTCTGGAATTCCCATTCTAGCCCATTCACTCCTTTATCCAACGAATATTTATTGAGTGTACAATATGTACCAGGTTCTAAAGCCACATTGTATAATTTTTAGAGAGTCAAGTGATGATAGGGTGTAGTTACTGATCCAGAAATATTTTGGCTAATGGCTAGTGGTCTCTCTGAAAGTCAGAACCTTCATCCAAGCTCGCTTTACTCTGTGAGCTTCTCCAAGAAGGACCATGGCATATTCTTCGCTGTACCCCTGCCATTGGGCCCAGTACCTAAGATCCTGGTTTTGAGCACAATTTACTGGGGGGATTAACATGATGAGGAACATCCTGAGCAGATACCCAAGAAGCATAAATGCTGGAACTAGAGAAGTGACTTTCTTTTAAGGGGAATTGGAAGAGGGGGAAGCAATCTTGAGGTTGGGAGGGGGTGGAGAGCTTTCATACTTTAGGCTGATTTTAGGGCTAGCAGTAGTAGATGTTTGAAGGAGGTTGTCTGAATTTTTCATTCAAAACTGTATGCTGAGAACCTGTTATGGGTTAAAAAGTGGGGATAGCACTGAGTCAAATGATGCTGGAGTTCACAGTCTGCTTGACGAGACAATTGAACAGGCAATTATAATGCAGTGCAATAAAAGTAGGAAGTGTAGGCTGTCATGAACACATGTAGGAAGATTGCTTAATCCAGTCTTGAGGAACAGATGGGGAGGAGTCACTTAAAGGTCACCTTCATTGTTACTCTAGGATCAAGCACTATCTAGGCATTCAGATAAAGCCTTTGGAGAGGCATGCAGAATATTCTTAGAGTTTATGACCACTGGCTCAAACATTTTCAAATGCACCTCTTTTGTATGGTCTAGGGCCTCAGGGGTCATTCTGTCCATACTTCTAAAGCAAGGGAGACATATTTTTAGGCGTTGACCCCACTGAAAAAGTAGGCTTTTCATTCAATGATCAGACATTTGTATGACTATTTCGTTCTGGTCATTGTGAACTTTCGTATACTGAGAACTGCTATATGCTCCCAGCTCTCTCTCACTTTCTCTTTGTGTCCCTCTGCCTTTCTCCTTCTCTCCCCACACAAAATTTCAGACCCCCAACAACTGATATGTATTTTATAGATGAGGAAATTAATTTGCAGAGATTAAGAAACCCACTCAAGGCCACTCAGTCAGTAAGTAGTAGAGTCAAAAATCAATCTTATTGTAGAGGACCTGTTTTTTCCACCACAACATACTGCCCATAACCTAATTCAAAACCACTATATATATAACATAGATACATTGCTTACCAAATCCAGATTACTGGGCCTTAGGTTCTAAATTTTTCATTTGTGTCCCATGGTTCATTACATCACAGTTCACAGATACCTTCACTGAGAAAGTTGTTCTGTTTTCTGAAGATAAACAATACTCACCATAAGTCGGTGTCACGAGAAGGTCCCTTGAAGGTCTCTCTGAGGCAGGTGGCGTTCTGCATGGGTGTCTTTCCATTTTCCTTCTCTCTGCTTTCTGTGGCTTTTGTGGATTGGGAGGAACAGTAAACAGGGCACTGGGATGGGTTGGGTGACTGGGGCTCTAGTCAGCAGGTGACAACCGTAAGTTATTTTAACTTTGAGCCTGTTTTCTCATCTGTAAAATTGTCAAATGGAATTTTTTCAGACCTGAATATCTTACTGGAGCTCCCATAGGACTGGAGGGAGGAGAGTAGTGCATGTGGGTGCCTGTGTGTGTATGTATGCATGTGTGAGAGAGTATGGGGAGGGGAAGCTACATTTGCTAGGAAATTGCAGGGGATGAAAACTTAGCGATGGACAGGGCCTTGTCTGCCTGAAAGATGGGCAGGTCCTCAGAGGGGCACAGACTAGGGAATTTTAGCCCCATCTTGAATCTTCAGTTTCACTTTTGCTTTTGGATTTCAATGAAGATGAATTTATTGCTTAAAATTATTGAATTTTAAAACATATCTTTGTCAGGTCATAAGAAATTATATTTGGAGTCTATAAGAAGTCACAGATATTTTATTCATCTAGAATTTGAAAGTGAGAAGCTCTTTTATAGTCTAATTTATACTTATGAATATAAATTAATTTGCAGAGATTACTCTCCTCTCTTGCTCTACTCTCATTTGTGGGGATTATGCTCTCTAGTTAGATTTCAGGAATGGAATAAAAGGTAGATCAAATCCAAACATGTATAGAACTGCACATTTCAAATTGTTTATTTCTTTAGCATCAAGCGGGAACTTCATTTTCTATTTATTACTTTTGGTTTTATAATTTGGAGGGAGAACAGAATATTAACTGATCAATAGAATGCTTACTGTACTATCCAACCTTTCTAGGCCTCTAGTACCCATATCTCTAAAATGTTATAGAAATCATATCACTAATTTTTCAATAAATGGTAGCTAATATTATGTCATCTCATGATCTGAGCCCAGTCACCTAAAATTTGATTAATGATGTTAAGAAAATCGCCACGCAAGGAGAGCATATATTTGAACTTGTTTTCCTAGCAGGTGGCATGGTGTTTTGAACTATATTATAGGAAGGGGATTTGGGAAGGGGATAGCCAGATTTCAAGCGTATTCATTTTGTTCAAAGGCGCTGTCTCGAGGGACTGGATCTGTGACCATGGTCATCTCTGACTAGCTGAGCCAGATAAGTAGCTGTCTAGCAATAAATCCCGCCCCCCACCAAAGACAGTTGTAGAATACTAGTTATAGAACCCAGGGGAGCCTGTTTCTTCTGGTAGTTTTCTCTCAGTCCCTGGGAAACTCAGCAAAATTCTGCCTGCAGAGATACGCCTTGGACTCTGCCTCTGGCAACCCATCAGAGAACGAGACTTCTAAGGGCCCTGTTGTAAGAATTTCTGCTGCAGATCACAGAGACTTATGTACTGGAAACTGATACCAGAAGCACCCCAGCTGGTCTTAACTCTCATGATAGAACAGAAGACCAGAGGTGACTTTGTACATAACTGGGTCCCCATCCATTCTATTTTAGATTCCACCTGGATGCTACATGTGTGGAACAGAGTACGGGCTTGTGACTACTAGCTCTCAGGAGGGGGTGGAGAATGGCATTCTGGATGGCCTGCTGTCCTTTGGTGGCCAGAAAAACCCACAGGAATGACAGACCTAGAGGAGCAGAGGAGACACTAGTGATCATCCAGGAGAAAGAGCAGGAGTTGGAAAAAGATGATGCCTTGCCTTTTAAACTTTCACAGTCACAAAAGTTAAACGTTTTTGTTGACTTGTTCTAGAAATTAAGATTGAAAAAGCTTCGTAAAGTGTTTGTAAAAAGTGCTTTATCTCTTGACCAATATCTTCCCAACAATCCCATAAAAATTAAAATTAAAAAAATCCCAGGATCTAAAGAAGGAAGTGGAATTTTGCAAGTATTATTCATTCTGTCATTTTGGAATGAGGGAATACAAGTAAAAACAATCATTGACAAACAAGAGGTGCCACTGTTGACCACAGGGTAAGCAAAACATACCAAACTGAAATATATATCGAGAATGCTGATTTTTTTAATACTCCTTTTCAAACATTTTTTTTCTAAATTTTGCAAAATAAAGCGACTTTGTCAGTTCATGACTTGTTAATTGGTTTTAGTGTTATCAAGAAAGCTACTTCAAGAATCAGTACTTAGCCTGGCTCGGTGGCTCAGCCTGAAATCCCGCGCTTTGAGAGGATGAGGTGAGTGGATTGCCTGAGCCCGCGGGTTCGAGACCCACCTGGGCCACTTGGGGAGACCTCATCTCTACCATAAATCAAAAAATCAGCCGGGCGTGGTAGCGCATGCCTTTAACTCCGGCTACTCAGAAGGCTGAGGTGGAAGGATCGCCGGAGACCAGCAGGTCAAGGCTGCAGTGGCCGGGAGCAGCCACTGCACCAGTCTGGGCGACAGTGAGACTCCAACTCAAAAATAAAAAAAATAAAAAAGAATCAGCACTTACATTTTTTTTGAGTGATATTTATGATCACCGGACTGTTCATAATGAAAAAACCAAATTTGCTCTTCATGGAGGTTTTTACTAAAATAGAAAAATGACAACTTCAAGGGCAAAGTCATTTAGAATTAAATGCATTGATCTTATTCTAATTGTTGGTCTGCATAACTATACTTAATGTTGTAATGTCATAAATGTTCTTCAGCCAACATATGTCAGTCAAAAATCAGCAAAAGCAGATGATGTTGTCTTTGTATTTGAGGTTGTCGTACGTATGTCCAGCCATTGGTTGCTGTTCTCCTTGTGCAGGGGAGCACGTTAAAGTGGAGTTTGATAGCCTGGGCAACACAGTGAAACTTCATCTTTACAACATTTTTTTTTTTTTTAATTAGAGACGGGCTCAGTGGTTCATGCCTGCAATCCTAGCACTTTGGGAGGTGGAGGTGAGAGGACTGTCCAAGCCCACAGGTTCAAGACCAGCCTGGGCAACATGATGAGACCTCGTCTCTATGATAAATAAAAAAATCAGCTGGGCATGGTGGCACATGCCTGTAATTCCAGCTACTTGGAAGGCTGAGGCAGAAGGTCAAGTCTGCAATGGCTGTGAGCCTGCCGCTGCACTCCAGCCTGGGTGACAAATTGAGACGCCAACTCAAAAAAAAAAAAAAAATTAGCCAGGTGTGGGGGCGCACACCTACCTGTCTTCCCAGCTACTCAAGAGGCTGAGGCGGAAGGCTCACCAGAGCCTAGGAGGTTGAGGCTGAAGACCCCGATTCAAAAAAAAAAAAAAATGAAGTTTATTATGTCTGGCCAAGAAACAAATGCCATTTGGTGTTTACTTATGTCTCAATCTTCATACTGAGGTAAGTCGCATTTAAACTTTACCTTCATATTTTCACTTTCCTGGTGGAAATCTTTCAATAATTTCTTATTTAGTCTCACATCAGTTTTAAACTCCTTGGCTTGACTTCTAAAATCCTTTTTTAAGGATTTGTCCATAGTGTTCATTTTGGGTTAAGTTCATTCTATTTCCTTATGCTCATTCTCCCCAGGCAGGACAACTTTTCACTCTCCTTTTCCATAAGGGCCTGCATAATTGTATTTCAGTTTCTTGAAAAACATTGCCTCCATGCCTAGAACTTTCTTTTCTCTCCTACTTATCCAAACATACCTACCACCCACTAGGTCATATGACTTCAGGAGTTACCTATATTAAGGTCTCTCTCTGCCCCATTCCTACATCATCTGAGTTTCCGACCACAACATTTATCACTTAATTTACTTTTGCTTTCTAATGGTCTGATGTGCCTTGTCAGGCACTGGTTAGATTACAAGACATTTGTTAAATCAAGGAGTATGAATCATTTTGTTGCAATTGTCATTGACTACCACTAGAGCTGAGAGCATAGTAGGCATTCAATACCACTGGGTTGAGTGCATAGTAGGCATTCAATAATGGTTGTGTGGCTGTTTTAAGAGACAAGGAATCTCTCACAACAGTAGAATCAATGAACCATTAGGTTGAGAGCTGTCAGCATCGACATCTTCTACTAATTTGCCACTTTTCAACTGGAAATGTGCCATGACTTATACCTACTACATTACACTAGTATGTACCACATGATTTGCACAATTTTCAAGGGGACCACCAGATGGCTATGTGGAGAGTATTCACAGCTTCGGTTTCTGCTAGTGTTAAAAATCAGTAAATAAACTGATACTCTTAAATCTTTCTGACAAATCTGTAGCCATGCCATGTGCTCCTTCCAGGTAAGCTTGTTGAGCTGGTCTAATAACTCCAACTCTTACTGGAGTTTTCTCCAGAGAGAAAGCTTTTATTGGAGTAGGCAAGTGCTCAGAGCCCAGGAGATTTACGAGGGTTCAGAGACATAAACACAAACTGCATAATAGGTGTGAGGTGTGTTCCAACTGCAGCCCTCTCACCTTCTGTTAGTGATTACGGGAAGGAGGCATCAATACAAAAACAGCCGACTTGAGGGCTCTCAAGTTCTCAATCTGATGAAGTCTTCTGGTGCCAGACCAACTTTTGGGGTTGTCACATGGCTTAGTGAAGCAGCTTCCAAAATGGGCTGAAAACCACAATTTTGATACACTGGGCCAGATGCCAGAATGGAGTCTGAGTCCAGCCGCCCGGGTAAAAGATTCCAGTTGCTACTTTAGCACCAGCATATTGTCTGAAATTCCCAGGGCACACTCATGAAACCAGCACCAGACAAACACGGTGGAGTCACTTTTTAATGCTGTTTTGGGGAGAGAACTCATATTTGCCTTATAGGTTAACTGAGTTATGGCAGGCTTTGGCTGGAAGGAGTTTTCCTTCGGGAATTGATCTGGCCCTCAGCATATCTTAATCTTACAGTAATTGTTGGCAGCCCAGGGTGGGGTTCAGTGCTGGAAACTTACCCTTCATAATCCATCCCCCTCCTTGCCCTAGGGGTTCTGATGAATAACTTGTGTACAGAGAAAACTAGTTTGGGCAAAGTATCAGCTTTGTTACGTATAAAACTTCCTATTAGTGCTAGACTATGCAAAATGAAGTTTCCTATTTCTTGTCCTTGAACTGAAGACAGCAGGCTGACAAAGTTAAGGCTGATTCAAAAAAGCCATCTTGCTTTTTTTTTTTTTTTTTTTTGAGTCAGAGCCTCATGCCACCGCATCCTCCATCTACTGGGCTCAGGTGATCCTTCCACCTCAGCCTTTCAAATAGCTGGAACCACAGGTGTGTGCCACTATGCTCAGCTAATTTTTTTTATTTATTGTACAGACGAGGTCTCTCCAAGTTGCCCGGGCTGGTCTTGAACTCCTGGGCTCAGAAAATTCTTTCACCTCGGCCTCCCAAAGTATTGGGATTATGAGAATGAGCCACTATCCCTGGCCCTATCTTACTTTTGAGGGGCTCATTGGTGATGGGGACCAATGGACTGGCCACTGTTTTTCCACAGGGGAGGAGCAACCAATGAGGTGGAAAATGGAGGAACAGATTCCTCACCACAGAAGGAAGAAATGAGAGTACAGAAATGTCACAGGAAGTCTTTACTTCCTTGGGCAGAGAAAGCAAGTTAACCAGTTGGCTACTAACCGGAAAATGTAGTACTGCAAGCCCTCAAAATAGATGAACAGACTGGTGAAGGGACCTTAGTCGAAGGTATAGGCAAAATAACTGATGCAAATGCCCTGGATTGTGTTCTGAGAAAAGACAAACTATGCAATGATAATTAGCAGCAGCATAAGGTTAGTGGTTAGTATAGGACCCATTAATGCCTATCACAGCACTATCCACTTCTGCACTTGGAAGCCATGGTGAGACAGGGTGCAGTTCTTATTATCAGCCACCCTTAATTGTACAGGTTAACCTAGAAGAGCAGAGAAGATGATTTCACCAAAAATTATATTGTACCTAAATAAGTTCTCTGGTTTTTAAGCCTTAGAACACATTAGTTGGTCTGTTTTTCTATTTGTGGTTTCCTTTGAAAACATTAAAATAAATTGTTGATTCCTCACACGTTATCATCTCAGGTAAGTGATCCAGAAGCATATCGGGTGACCTAATCAATATGAGGTTGGAAAGTTGGATGAGGTTAAATCACAAAATAAATATTCAGCATATGACATAAATTCTGTAGGCTACATTTGAGAAATGTAATATTTTGATGTCTGTAGATGCTCATAAAAATCCTGAAGAAATATTTTAATTCATTTAATATGTACAATTATTTGTTGATAGATTGCATACATTTTCAGACTTGAAAAAACATGTTATAGCTGGTTGTGATGGCATATAAAGAAATGTGCTACATTTTTTCAGAATAATTTAAGTCATTTGATAACATGATAGAGGGTTATTTTTGGTAATTGCTTTCTTTAAGGTGTGTCTTGCTTGGAATTCAAAAATGAAGAAAAGAAAGGAATCGAAAGTCATAAATATATTTCACAGCTGGAGAAAACCACTTAGAAAGATTAAGCTCATCCAGGATTGTTTCTCTTAGTTTTATGCAATAACCTTCAGCAAGTCTTGGAATCTGAGACTTCTTTGCTCATATTCAAACTGTGCTATTCAGTAGACTAAAGGCATGCAACAGAGAATACCTACAACAAAGGCATACAATGAAGAACTTTGCAGAACAACTTAAATAAAATGATCTTCTCACTAAAATTCTAACAATACCATAGATTTTTAGAAATCAGCATATGAAATAAACAATCCTTTAAGTCTTATAATAAAAAACAAGTTTCCCACTTTTCTACTTACCCCTCCCCAAAAGTAACAACTTTTAGCTGATTCTTTCAGTATTATCTTTCAATTTTATAAACACCAGAGGTGCCAGAAAATGTATACACATTTTAAGAGATGTTATCTATACATTACTTTTCGAGGTTGAATTGAATTATGGTAGCAATGTGTAATTGAAGTCAAACATGACTTGTATTCATCTTTTGTTATCAGTATATATTTAGTAATTCAATTTTTATATATTTTTTCCTTTCTTAAAATGTGTATACTTTTTTGGACACCCTCTGTATAATACTTATACTGCTACTTCTTAATTTTTTAAAATTTTAGGCATTATTTGTGACTTTTATCTCCACCCCTGCACACTAAGTACTTTCCTTTCATTTCTGTTCCCAATATGGATCTGTCAAAATGGTGGTTAGGTCAGCAGAGAGCTTTCACATTATTATGATGCACAGTGTCATTCAATCCTAAATTATATACAGTGATTATCTTCCTTTTCCTCACTTGCCTTTTCCTTCATTGGCTTAGTTTTCTTTTTAAAAATTTTATTGTAAATTGACAAATTATATATCTACGTATATATGTTTTATATATAATATATATATATGTACACACACACATATGTGGTACAAAGTGGTGTTGTAATATTTATTTATTTATTTTTGTTCTTGATATTTATTTTATTATTTTTATCTTTTATCATTTTATTACTTTATTTTTTATTTTAAAGATGTGGGTTATAATTCAGAGTTAGGTCAACAAATCTTCATTATGCAGGTATACTTGTTGATGTGGTATGAAAGAAAAATGAAAAAATATTTCATTTTTTTTTCTCCTTTCTGGAACTCCTATTTTGTGGATGTTGAATCAGTTTTCTGATCCTTCAAGTTTTGTGATTGTTCTGATCTATTTTCCACATCTATTTGTATGCTTTCTTCTCTAATTTCTGTGTGATTTTCTTAATTACGTTTTTATAGGTTGCTACTGAGTTTTTCATTTTTGCTGATATACATGTGTATGTGTGGATATGATTTCTAAGAGCTCTTTTATATGTTTTTTGCATGCTTTTTAAAAAATGACATATCTTGTTTTAATTTTAAGGATGTGCTATCTTCTCCTGTCATCAATATGTATTAGTTTCCTATTCCACCTGTAAAAAAAAATCCTACAATTTTAGTGTCTTAAAACATCACACATTTACTATCTTACAGTTCTGGAGGTTAGAAGTCTACAGTGGGTTGGCAAAGCTGGGTTCCTTCTGGAGACTCTAGAGGAGAATCTGTTTCCCTGCCTTTTCCAGCTTCTAGAAGCCACCTGTACACTTTGGCTTGTGGTCCACACATCAGTCTCACTTCTACTTCTGTTGTCACATCTCTTCTTCCTCTGGTTCTATTGTTATCTTTTTCTCTGATTGTGGCCTTTCTGCCTCCTTCTTTTAAGAACCCTTGTGATTATATTGGGACAGCATGAACAATCCAGGAAAATGTTCTCATCTTAAGATCCTTAACTTAATCACATCTGCAATGTCCCTCTTGTATGTAAGGTAATATATTCATAGGTTCCAGGGATTAAGACTTTGCAATGAGTTGAGTAGTTGCCCCCAAATCAATGTATCTACATCTTAATGCCCAAAACCTGTGACTGTGATTTTATTTGGCAAATGGGTATTTACAGATGTAATTAAATTAGGAATCTTAACATACTCTTTATAATTGTCCTGGATTACCTGCTCAGGCCCTAAATCCAACAAGTGTCCTTATGAGAGGAAGAAGAGGAGACACAGACACAGAGAAGGAGGAGAAGGTCATGTAAAGACCTACACAGAGACTGAAGTGGTGCCAAAGAGAATGATTGGAACCCACAGAAGCTGGAAGAGGTGAGGAAATATCCTCCCCTGGAAGCTCCAGAGGGAAAACAGCCCTCCTGCCATCTCGATTTCAGATTTCTGATCTCCAGAAATGTGAGACAATAAATTTCTGTTGTTTTAAGCCAACCCATTTGTGGTACTTTTAATGGCAACCCTAGGAAACCAATGCACATGTGAGTATATTGGTGGAAGGGGCACTATTTTGTCTAGCACAGTGTACCAATGATTTGTTTTTTCCTCCTGCTTCTTCCAATTGCTTTATTTTTTTTTTTCTTTTTGTCTCTGTCATTTTAGAAACTTCTGCCAGATGTCTGGTAATCTCTGGTTATTACTTATGATTATGAGTGGAGTACTTAAAAGCCAATTCGAAGTTCTGAACCTGTGAGTGGGACTTATTGACTTTGGGTTTTATTTTAGGATTATTTTGATGGATGATTTTATTGGCAAATCTTCAATGTCAATATATTTATGTCTGTCTCTTAAATTGGCAATTTTCTCTAGAGAAGAATATTTTAGTCTCCTGTTTTGATGATATTGGCTAACATTCTTCAGTTTTGTAGAAGAGGGTTTGAAAGGTCTTAGCATTCATTTTCTAAAATCTTAAAAATTGTGATATCTGGATTCTCACTTTTCCTAGTGTCCCCCAGCCCAGATACCCTGTATCTTATATGATTCAAAGAATATAGTCACTGTCTTCTGCTAGGGTCTAGTGGGACACTTGTTAAGCTCTCTATAGGCAGGGAAACAATCTGACGTCTAACCACTTCCTAAACTTTTAGCTGATGCTTTTATTTTTAGCCCTACTTTTAATTTGATTTACAGGAATTGCGGTACTCCCAATTCTGGAAGCTTTTGGAAATATTGTAGAATCAAGTAGATTGCTTCCTGACTTTCCTAATGGCTTAGGATTCTACTTACTTGAGTCTGATAATTCAGTCATCACTTAGTTATCTGCTTTCCAGTTCTCAAAATTTTATTGCTGTGTTTTCTATCTTGTTCTTTGTCTTTAAAATATATGTATCTAAAAAATTAATCTGTTTTTGCTATAGTGAACTTTCGGAAAAGGGCAAAGGTAAAAGTCATGTTTAATCCACCACCTTTAACTAGAAATTTAATAATAAAGACATATTTCTTAGACTAATCACTGTTATTGGCTAGGTTCATTCGATGTCAGGAAATCTTGGGTTGTGTCTTCATTCCTTCTTACATGCTTCCTAAATAATCAAAGTTTTAAAATAACTTGATTACTCCTTAAAAAATTTTAACCACATTAATATATATTCATTGTAGAAATATTAGACTATTCTGATATACAAAAAGACAAATCACTGGTAATCCCAGGCCAGAAATAGATTCTGTTGGCATTTTAATGGTTCTTTGATTTTTGCTTGATTTTGTATATTTCATACAAAAGTATTATATTGCTTATACTGCTTAAGCAATCTACTTTTTTTTTTTTTTTTGAGTTGGAGTCTCCCTCTGTCGCCCAGACTGGAGTGCAGTGGCCGCTTCCAGCCACCGCAGCCTCGACCTGCTGGGCTCCGGTGATCCTTCCACCTCAGCCTTCCAAGTAGCCGGAACTACAGGTGTGTGCTACCACACCCGGCTAATTTTTTTGATTTATTGTAGAGATGAGGTTTCGCCTGCCCAGGTGGGTCTCGAACCCGCGGGCTCAGGCAGTCCACTCACCTCAGCCTCCCAAGGCGCGGGATTACAGGCTGAGCCACCGAGCCCGGCTTAAGCAATCTACTTTTTCCATTGAATACATCAAGCAAGAATTTTTTTGGTTTTAAGGATTTTATTCAGTTTTGTGGATGCATGAACCAATAGACACAAGACTTTGGAAATTCTTGATCTAAGCACTTGGAACTGGGCTATTCTTGTAAGCCTTGCACATCTATGAGAGGTATTTAGGCCTCAGCAAGATTCCGATAAATAATATTTTTGTTGTTTGATCTTGCTCATTTATTTGGCAAATGTCTATCTTACTTAAGTCTTGAAGGAGTACTACTTCCCCTGTGTAAAGTTTCTAGAATGCCACCTCTTCTGGCCAGGGAATGCTCATACACAATATTCAATTATATTCTTTCCTACAACTGCATTGCAGTCATTTGCTCTGACACCATCTAACCAGGGTGGCTGGGCAGCAGCTTCAGGGATCTTCATCCCAAATAGTCTGCTAGTTTGAAACCAGATACACAGGAAGCCCAAGACAATGGAAAAGAGATCCTCGTGTAGTAAGTTTATGGTGCTGGGAAACAGTTGACCTTGTCAC
The DNA here is from genome assembly GCA_963574415.1 of Tarsius wallacei. Taxonomy (NCBI): domain Eukaryota; kingdom Metazoa; phylum Chordata; class Mammalia; order Primates; family Tarsiidae; genus Tarsius; species Tarsius wallacei. The sequence continues at coordinate 30,001 of CAUYQG010230955.1, forward strand.
AATCACTACATAAAGGCCATAGCCAGTAAGACTGAGGATATATCTTTTTTTTTTTTTTTTTTCTTTTTTTGAGTTGGAGTTTCACTCTTGTTGCCCAGGCTGGAGTGCAGTGGCATGCTCACTGCCAGCTCTACCTCGACCCGCTGGACTTAATGTGATCTTTCCACCTCAGCCTTCCAAGTAGCTGGAACTACAGATGCATGCTACCACGCCCGGCTAGTTTTTGTGATTTATTGTAGAGATGAGGTCTCACCAAGTTGATCAGATTGGACTCAAACCCGTGGGCTCAGGCAATCCTCTTGCCTTGGCCTCCCAAAGTGCTGAGATTACAGGCTGAGTCACCGTGCCTGGCTGGGGATGTATCTTAATGTCATGTATTGAAATGCTTCCCTGGCCAGTTGCTCTTTGGTATGAATGTCAGTCACAGTAATTCTAGCAGTCACATGCTTTATCTGCTACAATGTGAGGCCAATCATGTTTGATCTGGTAGTTCCAGTATTTCAAATCTTGGTTACTGAACATAGATACTGTTTGAAATGTGTGCTGGCAATTGACAAAGCAAGAAATTAATCTTCAGATGTTGATTTAGATTTCCAGACTGATGATCTTTAGTGTAAAACAATTAGGACAATAACTCCTGGAGAATGTTGAACCATGACCAGCCTTGTAATGAAAATATAATACTGAAATAGCTTGAAAATGTAAAGGGTTAAGCTTATATATGGGGGAGACTTGAGTCAGCATAAAAGACAACTTCTCTTACTAAAAGATGGGAGAAATACAATAAACAAATAAGTTACAGTGGTTAGGCTCATTTCTGAAGCAAGAAAGCTCTTATGATTCTGAAGACTTTGCTAAGAAAAGCATTAATCTTTGTCACAAGGCAGTTTCAATAGTACCACTAATCATATTACATTGTACAAAATGTGACATTTATTTTCCTTTTGTGACTGCCATTACTCTCTCTGATCCACAATATTTTTTTTATTCTGTTGATAATGCAGTTACCTCATGGCTATAAAACAAAACACATCTGGATATTTGAAAATTTTAGTTTTCTACTAGAGGTGATGACCCTTTGCTGCCCATTAGTGGTATTGCCTTATGGATTTACTTGCTGAATTTGTTTTGGAATTCTAGACCAGTCTGGCTGATTAATAATCACGACAACAAATGACAACTGTTACCATTTCTTTAGGGTTTTTGAACCCCTCTTTCTTTCTCCCCTTCATTCCTCTTGCTTTCATTCCTTCTCTTTCCTTATTCTTCTCATGTTCTAGAACTTTCTCCTTTTTCTTTTCTTTTCTTCTTTCCTTCTTGTAGCCTAATGGGCAAAGCTGGCTTACCTTCCCAACTGGAGTTCTAGACTAAATACATAAAATAAATACATAAAAAACAGATCTTCCTGGAACCATAAGAATTGGTGTTTTAAATTTAATCCTGTTCCCCAGGAAAGATATGACCAGTGTTCGTATTTTAACACAACATAGAAATAAATATGACAAAGCGGGGTAGACTCCGTTTAGGTAGCAGTTATGCTTTTTATTTGCATGAAAGGGACAGAAGGACAGAAGTTTTTGTAGTTTATCCTCAGGTTATAAAACTACCTTCCACCTCTGAAGGTCAGAGACAATGGACACATTTAGTCAAATTTTAAAAATTCTTTAGAAGGAAGAATATCACCATGTCATTATTTAACCTTCTTGGTTTTCCAGTGGTTTCTTAAGAAAAATGTTCTTTATGTTTATTTCTAACCATTCACATTTTGGAAGCTTGGCTAACCCATGTTCTCATATAAATGATCTGTAATACTTTATTTAGAGATTGTAGAAGGAGAGGACTGCTATTAACTTGTCTAAACAATTCCCTTCTTATCAGAAAAATGTACCTGTGTGAAGTCATGAGAATAGATAGATGACTTAGGACAGGGAGCCCACTAGAGCAGCCACGTTGATCCTGCAATCATGAGACAGTTAGCATCTCAGCCAGGTTGTGTTTACATAGCATTCACATTCTTTGAGCAAGAAAGGATGAGTGCAAACTTTACATTTCCACGAAGAGTTAAGCAGGCGACTATTTCCATTTCAACAATACTTCACATACTTGGCAACCCTTTAAGTGGTCTGCTTTTTTTTTTTTTTGAGTTGGGGTCTCACTCTGTCACCAGACTGGAGTGCAGTGGCTGCTCCCGGCCACTGCAGCGTCGACCTGCTGGGCTCCGGCGATCCTTCTGGCTCAGCCTTCCAAGTAGCTGGAACTACAGGCACGTGCTACAGGCCTGGCTAATTTTTGATTTATTGTAGAGATGAGGTCTTGTCAATTTGCCCAGGTGGGTCTCGAACCCACGGGCTCAGGCAATCCACTCACCTCAGCCTCCCAAAGCGCGGGATTACAGGCTGAGTCACTGAGCCCGGCTAAGTGATCTGCTTTTAGATGCAGTGAACTCTAAATAATGGAGAATCTTCTGTTGCCTTGGGCTGTGGTGGCAAACAGCAAATGAAGAGATGGTGGAAGGATATAGTTTTCAGACTATGCTGAAGTGGTAAAATGAAAAACAACAGGTAAAATGGGAGCAGTACAATCAGTTCATGTGTGAAGTTTTTACTTTTCCAGGTAAATAATTTGAATTCCTCTAACAGTTTCTCAGAGATGCTATATGCCAAGTCCATTGCTCAACTGTAAGTGATTTTGAAGTTCAGTCTTTAGAGGCGAACTTGGCACTTGGACCCATAGGCAGCCAATGCTCCTTTGCTTCTCAGACTCCTTTTTCTCCCACAAGAACCTCCTCTCCAAAGGATTCTCTTCAGAGTTTCACCCCATGCCCCTTACTGACTCAGTGCATGAAATTTAGCCAGCTTTTGGGAGATAAGCAATGTGATTAAATTCATTCATATTGCAAATGTCATAGCCTCACCCCTCCCAAAGATATTGACATCTTAAGAGATCCTGGAGGTTAATTTAAGTGATTTCACTGATTGAAAGAATTGCAAACAGTAGAATGTAGTAAAAATGCAGAATTGTGAACACAGTGGGGAGCCATTTGGTAACAAAGCAAGAAAGCTTTCTTTTTGCTCTTAATTCCAGACACAGATTTATGCAAAAGTATAAGTATCATTCTCTCTCTGTATTCCCTAGATTCCTATTTCAAAGTCATATATAATGCCACTTGCCAAATTAAATTGCTGAAGAAAAGATCTGCTATCTTGCTTTAAGAAAAAAATACGCAGAAAAATCTTTTAGTTAATGCACTGTTGCAAAAAACGATAGAATTGGTGAGTGTAAAAGATGCAAGTACCTATTTGAAACTCACCAGAAACAGATGTCTTCCTACCTATGCTTGTCCATGAAAATGTGATCTCTCTACCCATAGCACTTTCAGGTCCATAATTAAATTCAGTTGCATTGTTAATGTTCTGTTGACATTAACTTGTATCTCATATACACAAGACTGGGAATACACATATGTTAACTTAAAACAGCTGTTTGCAAAATTACTACAATATGGTCAGTGCTTCTTTTAACCATTAGGTCCTTCTATTTGAACATGATTTGCATCTGTAAGCACTTATTATATATGAAATTAAAGGAAGATTTATGACATGAAAATGAATTTTGATGTTATATTAATATTGATTTGATGGTAGTATGGTAGAAGAAGAAAGAAAGCGAGTAGAAATATTTATATGGATCAGAAGCCATGCCCCATTGGTATGCATGCAGACTGGCAGGGCCTGCACTGACATCTTCCCACACATGTTAGACTGACAGTTCTGAATGGGGCTATCAGTATAACTTCTCTCCTAGCTCCTCAATTCGTGGGGTGGAAATGGCAGAATCTTTCTGATAAATTATGTGATGCTCCTTCTTTCCTCTAACAGCCTCATTTCTGGCTTATTCCTGAAATCCCACAACTAAAAATGTCTTACCTTGTCCTCTCTTAAAATTTCAGTTATCTTGTGAGGGCTGGAGTATGATGCCAGATTATTCATTTAGGCATGGGTATGATGTCCTCAAGCCCTTTCCAGTTCTGATAGGGACTGGGTGGAGAGAACATCTGCTCCTGCTCAGGTGAGTAATAAATGAGGGTACAGCAAAGAGGAGGCCTGGAGCACCATAAACCTGTGTGAACTGCAAGTCTTGGGGCCCAACACCCAGTCCAGAAGCTCCCTGAGCTCCCAGAAACCTCACTGAGTCCAAGAGGGCAATATCCTTATGTAGTTCACAACTTCCCCAAATACTTCTTTGGTGCCCCACCTCATTCCACGAGCACAATGGGAATAAACAAAATGGGTACTTGCTAAAGAGGGTATTAGGAAGTAATGATTCTTTTTTCTTTCTTATTTATTTTTGAGTCAGAGTCTCACTCTGTCGCCCAGGCTGCAGTGGCATGCTCACGGCCAACACAGCCTTGACCTGCCAGGCTCAGGCGATCCTTCCACCTCAGTCTTCCAAGTAGCTGGAGTTTCAGGCGCATGCTACCACACCCAGCTACTTTATTTATTTATTTATTTATTTATTTATTTATTTTTACTTTATTTTATTATCAAGATGTGAGGTACAAGTCAGGATTAGGTATACAAGTCATGTATGTGCAGGTGAAGTTTGGGCCTCCAACTGGTCCTAACTTACCCAGTTTAAAATCAGGTACCCTTTGTGTTGTTACATGCCCCGCCCCCTGCAGTGTTCTGTGACTGCCAATCTCTCCCTTGCATTATTGTGATTAATGTTCAGGTCCCACTTGTGAGTGAGAACATGTGATATTCAGTTCTTTATGTCTGTGATAGATCGCTAAGAATGATTGTCTCCAATTCCATACAATTTGCTGAGAAGTCCATGATTTTGTCCTTCTTTATGACTGTGAAATATTCCATTGTGTATATGTCTAAGAGACACTGATAACGTGCTATTTCTAACATAGTGCTTTGTCAGTGTCTCTTAGACAGCTTCCGTTGTGAGCTCAATTTCTAGCCCTAGAGAATGCTGCAGGTTGGTTAGTGCATTTATTCATTTTATAAAAATTTACTGAGTGTTTTTCTTGTGCTAAACTGAGAATGCAAAGATTAAAATATAATAATAAAAAGTGAAAGAAGCCATGGAAGACCACCTATTATGTGATCCTACTTATAGGAAATATCGAAATAAGCAAATCCATAGAGACAGAAGTAGATCAGTGGTTGCCAATGCTTGGGGGTGGAGAAGGGGAAGGTTCGAGAAGGACTACTACATTTCTTTGGGGTGACAAAAATGTCCTAAAGTTAGAGTGCCATGATGGCTGCAAAGTTGTAAATATACTAAAAACTACTTTAAGCAAGCAAACTTCATGGTAGGTAAATTGTATCTCAATAATGCAAACTACTTCAACCTCTATGGAAAACAGTGTGGCGATTTCTAAAAGAACTAGAAATCGACCTTCTATATGACTCAGCAATTCCCCTACTGGGAATATATCCGGAGGAGCTCAAATCATTCTACCAAAAAGATACCTGAGCATGCATGTTTATTGCAGCACTATTCACAATAGCAAAAACATGGAACCAACTGTACTACCCATTGAAACTGGACTGGATTTTTTAAAATGTGGTATATATACACAATGGAATATTACTAGCCATAAAGAAGGACAAACATATGGACTTCACAGCAGCTTGGATGGATTAGAGTCTATAATATTCAATGATCTATCACAGAAGCAAAGAACCAAGTACTTCACGTTCTCACTCATAAACGAATCCTGAACAACTACCATAATACTATAAGAAAGGGATTGGCAATTGTCAGAAATGTCCAGGGGAGGTGGGGAACACATAATATCAATCAGGGTACCTGGTCTCAAACCAGGCGAAGTTGGGACCAAAGGAAGGCCCAACTTTTACCTGTACAATTATCACTTGAACACCTAATACTGAATTGTACCCCACATCCTTAAAATAAAAATTAAAACAAAGAAAATAAAGTGATAAAACCACAAAATAAATAAATGGAGGAAAAAGTAAATAAATACAACAAAGCAAATAAAAAACTCTGCCCTTTCCTCATGGAGCTTACATTCTAGAGAGTACAAACTTAGACACAGAGAGAAAAAGTTGGCTAGAGATAAGCAGAGAGTGCTAAGAGAATGTAAAGAAAGGATACTTTGATCAGTATTTGGGGAAGCAGAGAAAGACATCTGGAGGAGATGGCATCTAAGCTGAGAAGGAGTGGACAGAGAAGTGAGCAGGAGAAAACAATGTCTGCTGGGTCCTTGCTCTCCATAAGACATTGCTTAGTAGAAAGAAGAGCAGGTTGATGCAAACTTTGAGAAGCTCCATGGGATAGAATATACCCAGATGATTATAAATAATTACAATATACTTGAAAGTGCAAGGATAGAGATGGACACAGGAGCCATGAACATCACAAAAAGGGGAAATAAATCTAGACAATCTATTGTGGAGACCAAATGGAAATCAGACGTGGGGAGGGGGAGGAAGGGACGTTTTAACAAAATGAACTGTAGAAGTGTGATCGTGTCAAGTGTCTTCCACTTCCTCTGTCGCAGCTTACAGGGCTGGGTTATGCTGCCATCTCACTCCTCAGCCATTCTTCTCGGTATTTGCCAGTGGGGAGGCCCCTCGAAATCGGAGGAAGTTAGGAAAGCTGGGAGGTGCCCCAAGGGCAAAGTGACAGAGCGTGTGTTAGGAATCCCTCCTGAGCAATTCCCACAAGTGAACTCTAATGATCAGTTTATTTTCATTAGGGCGCAGAGCCGCTTTGCTCTCTTTCTTTTCCCACATTCCCTATAGCTTACAAAGTTGGTGCCCTCATGACTCCACAGTCCAACATTTCCTAGCATCTTCTTATTTGGATGATTTCTGACAGTCGGGTCACTTGTCACCTCTCAAGAAAATCATCTGGCAGACTCCTCTGCTAACATGTCCCTCCTGGCTCTGCGGCTGCTAGGCAGAGGCCTCGAACCACATTCCCCCACGTGTCCAGACGTATATTTGGCAAAGGCATCCAGAGACATGGAAGCTGTTATTCTAAAGGTTTTACATACAGCTATAAATCAAATATAAGAGGCCTATTTTATTTTATTTTTATTTTATTTTTTTGAGTTGGAGTCTCACTCCGGCGCCCAGACTGGAGTGCAGTGGCCGCTCCCGGCCACCGCAGCCTCGACCCGCTGGGCTCCGGCGATCCTTCCGCCTCAGCCTTCCGAGTAGCTGGAACTACAGGCGCGCGCTACCACGCCTGGCTAATTTTTTTATTTATTGTAGAGATGAGGTCTCGCTTGCCCAGGTGGGTCTCGAACCCGCTGGCTCAGGCAATCCACTCACCTCAGCCTCCCAAAGGTGTGGGATTATAGGCTGAACCGCCGAGCACGGCTAGCCACTTCCTTATAATAAATCTCCTTGGAAGAGATTTCCCTGGAAACCCCTTGACGAATACAAGTGACTTAGTTTCAGATATAATTTTTTGCAAAACACTATGATTTTTATTTCTAATTCCATAGCATCTCCTTGCAAGCCCATGTATGTTCTCATACATACCCCATGTGCATGTATAAATTTGATGTTTACAGTCAAGAATGAACAACTATATGGTTCGTTAGTTTTGCTTAAAAAATTTATATTTATGAGTTATCACTCAGTAGTAATTTGAATAATCTATACTACATCCAAGTATCTATAACATCCAAGAGAAAGCAGAAATGGGATAATGTACCAAAGATGCGCTGTTATTTATTATTATTATTATTGTCATTATCATCATCAGTTTATCCATAGTGTTTATTTCTTAGGTGGCATGATTTGAATGAGAAACAAAGTCATTAGAACCATTTGTAGTAATTTGCATACTGTTGGAGATTTCCATCAATATTTGTTGCCCAGACTCCTGACTTCAAGCAATCCTTCCCCCTTGGCCTCCTAAAGTGCTGAGATTACAGGTGCAAACCCCCATGCCCCACCCTCCATCAATATTTTTTTAAATAGTTGCTCATTTGTAATGCATTGGTCATATTGATATAGAATATAGAGTATGTCAAAGTGCTAATCAGATTATTTAACATTTTAATTACTATTTTATCATATTATTTTATTTTATTTTTTGAGTTGGAGTCTCACTCTGTCACCCAGGCTGGAGTGCAGTGGCACACTCACGGCCTCCCCAGCATCGACCTGGTGATCCTTCTACCTCAGCCTTCCAAGTAGCCAGAACTACAGGCGTGGGCTACCACTCCCAGCTTATTTTTTATTTTATTGTAAAGACGAGGTATCGGCAAGTTGCCTGGGCTGGTCTCGAACCTGCGGGCTTAGGCAATCCACTTGCCTCGGCATCCCAAAGTGCTAAGATTACAGGCTGAGCCACCAAGCCCGGCCTAATTACATATATTTTATTCCACAGGGATGAGTGTAAAATATCTGTGTTTAAAAACTAGGAAAACAATAACAGTAGTTGACACCTACACACTTCCCCTTATCCATGTTATTATATGCGAATACATGAGTGTTTAACGGGGTGAAGCAGAAGGAAATAAGCTTAGAAATGTGCATCACCACTATTGCACAATAGTTATGAATGCTCATAGAATTTGATGTGTCTCTTATGACAGGAGGTCTGAGGGCATCCTTTGTTGTGCCAGCTCTTTATGGGATGGGAACCAGTGAGAAAGGAATCTAAAATGTTTGGCTTCTCGGAGCTCACCGTGAAGAAACTATCTCGAGAATGTGAGGTCATTTCTTACCTGAAGGGTTGGTTTATCTCCACACCCATGAAATGTCATTTTCTCTGCTGACACCGCCAATTTAAATTTATTTTGTGTGTGATGTAGACAGATGTCTGCTAGGAGCTGGACTAAGGCCATTAACACTTTGAGGGTGGTGGTTCTAATACCTAAGTGGTAGTTAACAGCTTTGACTTACGGTGCTAGCTTTACCAATGCTTAGGTCCTTCAGAACTTGACTAGTATTGGGTACATGGGCTTATTTCTTAGAACTTTTTTAAAATCATGAGCAAGAAAAAAAAATTCAGTGTTTCTAAATTGACTTGTCTTAAAGATGACTAAATTAATTGAGCATAGAGCTATTTCTTTCCCAAGAAAAGGATAATGAAGTATATTGTTAATGCATCTCCCTCCATTCCATAGTCTATAAATTTTCTGAGGGAATTAGTTTTGTGGAATATTTCCAAATGGCTTAATTCTCATTTTTCACCACTCCTTAAAGCATTAAAGATCAAGCAATAGTTCCACTGAGAAATATTTAAAATCATAATGAACTGCAAGTTTTATATATTATTACAACTGCAAAAATTTAAGACCCTTTTGGAATTTAATTGAAAAAGCCTGCTCCTTTCACACAACGCTTTGGTCTGTTTCCTTCTGGGGCTATCAGGCAAGGCATATTCCAGTGAGCCGTCCTCCAGCTTTCCTGCCTGTGTGTCTTGAAGAAAAATCCTCTCAGCTAAGCTCCTAAGCTAATAAGCACCTCTTCTAATTCTTGTAGGCTTTGCCTCTGGCTAATGTGACCAGGATCTTTTTCATTCTTCTTTTCTGGAAGTATAGGCCAAATGTAGCAGCTGAATGACCACAGCTAAGCCAAGTCCACCTTATCTATGCCACCTTTTATTTGGGGGGGGATGGGGTGACCATCTTGTCTCTACTTCCTGTTTTCTTGTCCTAGCTAGACCCATTTCTGATAGATATTTCAAATTTCCATCCTGCTTGCTCAGTCCTCTAAGCTCCGTTCCCCGTTCCTCTGAACATTTAACCTGGTACCTGTATACCACTGCCCAAGTCTAATTTAAAACAGTTGTGGCTAACAAATCAATAACACTTACTTGTCCTGAGTTAATTAGTGAGCAGTACCAGTGAATTGGTTTCTTTCTTTCTTTTTTTTTTTTGAGTTGGAGTCTCACTCTGTCGCCCAGACTGGAGTGCAGTGGCATGCTCCCGGCCACCATAGCCTGGACCTGCTGGGCTCCAGCGATCCTTGAGCCTCAACCTTCCAAGTAGCCGGAACTACAGGCGCAGGCCACCACGCCCGGCTAGTTTTTGATTTATCGTAGAGACGAGGTTTCACCAACTTGCTAGGGCGGGTCCCGAACCCGCGGGCTCAGGCAATCCAGTCGCCTCGGCCTCCCAAAGTGCTGGGATTACAGGTTGAGCCACCAAGCCCGGCCCAGTGAATTGGTTTCTAAAATAATCCACAATGTAGAGAGAAGGCATAAAATTTGCTGGTGAGATGTCGCCTGCATCAGCAGCAGCCTCAGGTTTCATTTGGGATGAAAAGTTTTAGATTCCAAGCATGGTGTGAAATGGAATATTTTAATGTAAGGACATTATTCCAGAATACCAACTGAACTCAAACTGAAATATTAAGAATTGGGAACTAACGCCAAACTCGGTGGCTCAGCCTGTAATCCCGCGCTTTGGGAGGCCGAGGTGAGTGGATTGCCTGAGCCCCTAGGTTAGAGACCCGCCCGGGCAACTTGG
>CAUYQG010230965.1:0-26301 GCA_963574415.1 Tarsius wallacei
GGGGGTATACATTCTCCGCGCAGGCGCAGTCAGGATTTGTTGGGGGTGGTGCATTCTCTACAAAGGCGCGGTCTGGACATGGAGTGGGGGACGGTCTCCATGTTAGCGCAGTGAGGACATGTATGGGATACAATCTCTGCAAAGATGTGGTCAGGATGGGGAGGTTCTCTCCGCAAAGGCACGGTCAGGACATGGGGTGGAGGGCAGTCTCCATTTGGCGCAGTAAGGACATGGATGGTGTACAACCTCTTCAAAGGTGCAGTCAGGTTGTGGAGGTGCAGTCTCCGCAAAGGCGTGGTCAGGTCACGGGTGGAGGACAGTCTCCATGTTGGTGCAGTAAGGACGTGTATGGGGTACATTCTCTGCAAGGGTGTGGTCAGGATTTGAGGGGGCACTTTCTGCAAAGGCGCAGTCAGGATTTAAGGGGCACTTTCTGAAAAGGCGTGGTCAGGATGTGGGGGGGGGCACTCTCCGCATTGGCGCAGTAGGATTGTGGACCCAGTATATTCCACAAAGGCGCGGTCAGAATGTGGGGGAGGGGACAGTCTCCACACAGGCGCAGTAAGGACATTATGGGGTTACACCATCTGCAAAGGCGCGGTCAGGACATGGGGGGGGCAATCTCCACACAGGCGTAAGGACAGGGAAGGGGTACACTGTCTGCAAAGGCGCAGTCAGGACATGGGGGGGCGCTCTTCGCAAAGGCGCAGTCAGGAATGGGGGTGGGGTGGGGAACATCTCCGCGCAGGCGCTGTCAGGATATGGAGAGCATCTGCAGGGAGCAGGGTGGATCCTATTGTGCAGATGAACAACCCGGCACAGAAACTGCCCAATTTGCCCAGAATCTCACTGTCCACGTACAACCTCTCAACAATGGCAAGATATGCACATATAATATGGCATTGTTATTTTCAATCTGGAAAAGTCTACTCATAGCAATATTTCAGGAATATGTTACACAACTGACAAAATATTTCGCCGGAGGTTTGGTTATTGTTTTCAGGCAATAAAAAATTACAGATATATTTTAAGTGAAAACAGGATCTTGAAGAGATATTTGTGCACCTGTGTTTATAGCAGCATTTCACAGTAGCCAAAAGGTGGAAACAACCCATGTATCCATCGATGGATGAATGGATCAAGAAATTGTGGTACACACATACAGTGACATATGATTTAATCTTAAAAAGGAAGGAAATTCAGACATATACTACAACATGAACCTTGAGGACATTATGCTCAGTGAGAGAAGCCGGGCACATAAGAGAGATATTGTGTGATTCTACTTATGTGAGGTCCCTAAAGTTGTTATTTTCATAGTACAGAAAGAATGGTGGGTGTCAGAGGCTGAGGGAGGGGGATGGGGAGTTAGTATTTAATGGGTACAGAGTTTCATCTTGGAGAGAAGAACACATTCTGAAGATGGATGGTGGTGATGGCTACACAACAGTGTGAATGTACCTAATGCCACAGAACTGTACACTGACAAATGGTTAAAATAATAAATTTCATATTACATATGTCTTACCACAGTAAAAAGAAAAAAATCATGATTCTATTTTAAACTGCAAGAAGCCATTTGAGGATTATAGAGCTGTGTTTTGGCAGAGCTCCTGGGCAGGCAAGGTAGAACGTAGTGATGTGTAGATACAACTATGGATTTTCACATAAATGTAGATATGCTTGTTTCCCCTCCTCCAGACAGGATCACACACCCCATTAGGGAAGAGGCCTTTCTCGTGTGTCCCTGGAGCACCCATTCCCTGGTGACTTGGGCCCAGTGTCATGGCAGGTTTCAATGAAGTCAGGAGTGCCCTGGTGCCATCATGCACACTTTCCTGTACTGGCCTTCTCAAGGAGGGGACACCTTAGGGGATGGTTTTTACACCATCTTCTATACATGGTGGCTTTTCATCTCTATAGCAGAGTAGACACAAGAATATAGGGAAATTCTAAATGTTTTCTTTTTAGAGGATTCTTCAAAGCATAGCCTCTCATAGCAGGACTTTTTTCCATTCATTCGTGTATTTATTTTTGAGTCAAGGGTCTCACTCTGTCACCCAGTCTGGTCTTGAATTCCTGGCCTTACGTAATCTTCCTGCCTCAACCTCCCAAGAGGCTGGGATTACAGGTGTGAGCCAATGAAAAGGAAGGCTTTTATATTCAAGATAATTGAAAGAAGGTAACCGCAACAGAAACTCATTGTAATAAAAATCTGGCCACAGAATTGAAATTTCTGCAGAATGTTAACAAGAAAAAAAACAATGAGAAACTATTATATTTTACTGTAGTAGTCTACAGTTTGGTTTAATAACTTTCAAATCAGTTTGGGATTACCATAGCTTAAGGTACACTGTTATTTTTGTTTGTTGTTAATTGCATAAGGCAAAAGGAATCCATTTTTTGATATGAGTTATTTAAAGGGAGCATGCTTTTCTATTACCTTATATTTGCGTGAAAATTGAAAACAGTATCTTTCCTATATCTGTATATCATTTGCAGCTTTATACTGGTGAAGTAGGCAGGGCTGGTCTTATTTGCGTTTTATATAGGTAAGGATACAGGTTTAGAGAAGTGATGAGTGAGTAATTTGACCTCTGGACTTGTAGACCATTACTAGGCTACTTTTATTGAGAACCTCAAGTGCGGCATTCTCTACCATGAATTAATGCCTTATTTCAGATGTGGTTTTGCAGCACTCTTGGTGCTTGTTTAGTTAAGTGAACTTAAACTGTTTTAACATATAGAGAGCTATAATAAAGACTCAGGAAAATTCAATGAGCTATTAACATTCTAGTTTATATTTCTCTCTTTGGCTATTAATAAGCTATTTAGATAGCTGTTTTGTACATTGATTTTTGTACTGACAGGTCTTTAGAAGCAGCAACTTTAAAAGTGATTCAAAGTAAAGGAAATTAGAACTTTAAGCAGTTTTTAGGCAAATAAATGAAGACACAAAATAAACTATTTTTTTCAGAATTGTCAGTGTTTAGAAATGGTCATTTTCTTCAAGTCTTAAGAAAGTCAGTGGAAGAAAAAGTCCCAGTTAAACGTGCCTTTCCTTTGAGTTTCCAGATCTTTCTGGATTCTTCTGAAACATAGAAAACCTGAATTATCCCCGTCAGGTGATGAACTAAGTGTATGTTGATCAGAATAAAATACCACTATTCTGTTTCTTTCCCTTTTTTTTTTCTTTTACTATTGACAACTTACAATACACATCACAAAATCTCTAGAAAGAATGCCATGGTGTTTCTGAAAGGGCAGGAACCCTCTGACGATTATAAAGTCTTTTTAACTGAGTTGCCCATGATGCTTTAGAAGTGTTCAGTGCCACATCTTTTTCATATCAAAGTGAAACTTGGCAAAGTCGCTCTCCTCCTGCCTCATCATAACACACAAGAACACATTGTACTTGATTTTGAAGGCAAAGGGAGCAGATTCTGAAACTAAACCTGATAGGGGATTTCCACAATGGACTCATAATTTGTAAATGGGAACCTGTGTCACCTGGGGGTGGAATACAAGATTGGGTCGGGCCTGGTGGAGGGGGAGGAGAGATGGTGTGAGCCTCCTTGGAAGCCTCCAGTGTCTGTATTGTAAGAACATAAGAGTTTCCTGTGTAGAAACTGGATGTCCCTGTAAAACTGAGACTAGATGTGAGACTATGATCAAAGAAAGGGTCGCTTATTAGCTAGCTTGAGGGGAATGGATAAATGTCCCACATTTCCAAAAATGATGTGAAACTTCCAAGTCAGATACTATCTGGGTAGTGTGAATCTTATTTAACTAATTTTTTTTTGTACTGTGCACAGCCTATTGGAAAGGCAGTTTAATAAGGAGATTTTAAGCATGTTGGTACAGTATGTAAAATTGATTTAATCTTTGTATGCTTGCTGTTTCTGTATTAGGTATTTCTGTGAACTCACGTTTCATAGGACTAAGACAATTCTCTAATTTAAAAATGTCTGTCCCTTTCTGGTTGCATTGAAATGATGGGCCTATGGTTAATAAAGCATCCTGTATATGGTAAACTAACAACTATCCATAATTTGGTTTAGTTATATAGTACAGGAATTGAACAGTAGACATTAGTAAACTTGTATGTGTGTATTTTTCCATGAGATATATATTATTATAAAGTACATACTATTATACACACACACACACATATATACTTTAAAATTTCAACATTATTTTGATAATTTGCTCTAATAATACTGTAATACTTCAAGCATAATTATTAAATGGATGATGGAAGAAAGTTCTTAGGGATTTTAGACTCAATTTCTAAGATGGTAGTTCTCTAATGAGGTTCATTTCCTATCTGGTCTGTGCATCAGTTTCTTGAAGAATTCATATTGATTATAATTCTTCTCAGTGTCACAGACAAGGGGATGGGGAGTTTAGAAGCCAATGCCTCGCTGACTTCCTGCACTACAAAATTTACCTCTTATTTTTCTATTTTTCCTGATGTTATCTCTGTCTCTTGCGCGCACTCTCTCTCTCTTTTAAATCTCTTGTGCATAGATTTATTTGCTACCTAGCAAGGCCAGCAAACTTCTGTGTTTTTGGTCTTGCAGACCATACAATGTCTATCTTGAGCCTTCAGCTTTGCCTTTTTTACAGGAAACCAACAGTAGACAGTGTATAAGTAGGTGGCCATGGCTATGCTGTGATAAAACTGTCTCCCTGGACACTGAATGTTGAATTTCATATCATTTTCACATGTTATGAAATCTTCTTTTGACTCTCTTTCCATTCAAAAAGAGATGGTGGACTGGATTTGTACTTAAAGGAAGTCAGGATCAAACAAACAGCTGAGTAAAACAACTGGACAGTTTGAAATCCCAGATGTGAAGTAGTTGAGCCCCTAGACCTGCCACCCTGGGCAGAAAACAGGATGTTTATTCTGTTGATAAACAGAACCAGAGAGACTTCATATCTCGAGTGATCAGGAAGACTGGAGGATGCAGATAAAATTGGAGAGGCAAGAAATGTCTGCACTTTGAGCTGTTAGACCAACAGGTTCCTTCACCTCACCTTCTTTTTATGCACAATCATACAAAAATACTGGGAAACTCTTTGGGGAAAGAAGTTACTTCATGACAAAGACTCTCAAATACTGACATTTTGAGGTTCACCAATGCAAAGGCCAACTACAGGTAGCAACATCCAGCTTGAGAAAGCTTCCCACCAGTGCCCCAAGCTGGCATCATGTGACTCACTGAGTCTCTACCTAGCCACTTGGGTCTCACTCTTCTATTATGGGAACCTAAATCTGGAATCTTGTCCTCTCTAGGGCATCCATCCTCTCTAGACACCCTGTAATCTATATATTCACTCCTTCCTTCCTTTTTTTTTTTTTTTTTGAGTTGGAGTCTCACTCTGTCACCCAGACTGGAGTGCAGTGGCCGCTCCCGGCCACTGCAGCCTCGACCTGCTGGGCTCAGGCGATCCTTCCGCCTCAGCCTTCCAAGTAGCTGGAACTACAGGCGCGCGCTACCATGCCCTGCTGATTTTTTTTTTGATTTATTGTAGAGATGAGGTCTCGCTTGCCCAGGCGGGTCTCGAACCCGCGGGCTCAGGCAATCCACTCACCTCAGCCTCCCAAAGGCGCGGGATTACAGACTGAGCCACCGAGCCCGGCCACTCCTTCCTTTCAAGAGGCTTGGAACCTACACTTCAATCAGGTCACAACACATATAGGGAAGAAAACGTTTTCTTTCATTTATAACTGTTGTCTTGGGTCTCTGGAAGCCATTTTTATTGATAACATTATATGATCCTAGTATAACTGTTCTCTAAAGGGGAGAAAAGCAAGGATCATGGGTTAGTACCTGATGTTAGAGTCAGAGGGCAATTTGCATGCAAGCTGTCACAAAGGTAAATCTAGAATGCAAGGAAACTCTTATGCATTCCATGCTTTTAGTAAAATGGCATTTTACTGTGAAGTCCTAGTCTTGTCATTCTCTGTTGAGGTAAAAACAAGTGATCAGGGATCAGTACCACATGCACACAGATTGTTACAGAAGCAAATCTTGAACACCAAGAAACTCACATGTATCCTATGCTATTAACAAAATGGCATTTTATTGTATTAACAAAATGGCATTTTATTGTAAAGTCCTACTCTAGTCATTCATCAAAAGAGAAAAACAAACAGGGATCAAAGATCAGTATGCCATGCTGGTTAGAGGTAAGTTTCTGTGTAAGTTGTTAAAAAGACAAATCTATAACACAAGGATATTTAAGTTCCGTTTTTAAGATTTCATGACCTGCTTGAAGGAGAGACAAATTAAGGTCAATAGGATCCATCTAAAAAAGTCTTGTTTCTAAGCAAAGGAATGAGAGAGACCAGAGGCTTATTCTCATTATCACACTGCATTCTTACACGGATTTTATAGAAAATAATGTAGAATTTTAACATTTATTTTCCTAAAGTAAAAATTCTACATTATGCTCAATGTTACCTTGACTATTTTATTTTCAGTGGCCAAAAAAAAATAATAACTTTAACTTATATTTGACCAATCTATAATTACCAGGCTTCACTCGATGATTTGAGTTGCCCTCATGGGCTTTCTGTTTTAATCTAAAATTCTGTTATAAGTTAAGTCTATGAAATTGGACCAATATACAAACTGTACCATACATGATACTGATAGATTCTAGAGAAAGGTGCATGTTTGGTTGGTCAGTAATAATAGACAGGCTGCTAAAACATTCTGGTGACCCTGGAGAACTATAGACAATGTTTGTCCTTGCAGAGCAAGTGGACAGCTGTGGGTAGAACTGCAGTGCCTTTAAAGGCAGTCTGATCCTCATTCCCTGTATCATCCCCAAGAACAATCAGGAGTTCAGATAAACACAAACTGGCCTCCTTGAACAGTTCTTTTGACGATTAGAAGGGAGTTAGTTTACATTTATTTTCACATCTGCTTTCCTTCTGTCACTAATGTTTGTCAAAGAAGAATACACTTTAATGCACTGTCTTCTCCTATCAAGTATCACAAATTTATCTGTCAAGTACCAGAACTTTAGAAAGGAGAGGTAATGTGCTTTAAGGTCATCTCACAGATAGAACCTGAATCCATTCATGTTTTCTCTTACATAATTAACTCATTGTATTAGTTACCTAGGTGTTCCATAAAAAATTAACACATTGGGTAGCTTAAAACAGCAGAAATTCCTCATCTGACACTTCAGAAGGCTAGAAGTCCAAATTCAAGGTGTTGGCAGTGCCATGCTCCCTCCACAGGCTCTAGAGGAGGTTCCTTCCTTGCTTCTTCCAGCTTCTGAAAAACATCCTTGGTGTTCCTTGGCATGTAACTGCATGTCCCCAATCTCTGCCCCTGTCTCCACAGGCTATCTCTGTCTCCATATGTGCCTCTCCTTTCTCTTATAAAGAAATCAGTCATTGGATTCTAGGTCCAAGCTTAACTCAGATGGCCTCATATTAACTTGATTATATCTGCAATGACCCTATGTTTAAATAAGGTCTCATTCTCAGGCTTCAGGTGAACATGAGCTGAGACACGGGGTCAGCCGCATCCATTTGCAAGAATGTCTGGGAGCTCCTACCAGTCTCCACTGCTGGAATCTCACTCCTCCTCCAACCCCTCAACCCAATTCCTTTTTCTTGTTTTTCTTTCTTTCACACCACCACACTGCCTCTCATCCATGACATAACTGAGTTGCTCAGTTCCCTAAGACAGACCCAGTTTTGCAAACAGTTGTGATCCTTGTTATTAGCTTTGACTTGGTACAAGGTCCCCAGTAAATTAGGGCTGTAGAGCTTCTGAACACAGCCCAGGGCCCTCTCCCTCACAGCAAGCACCTTTTCAAAGCACCAAAATTCATTTGGAATGCCTGGAAAAAGGAAAGAGGTTATCTGCCAAAATCACTGAAAGACTAAGAAAGACGCACATTCCCAGGAGCTTCGAGACTGTCTGAAAATTGATGACCTGAGGCCTGGCTCTGGAGTAAATTATTAAAAGCCAAGCACTGACAGCGGCTGTGGCTAATGCAAGTTTCCTGTAAAACTTGCAAAATTAAAAAGCAAACAGTAGTGTTTCTAAATGATGGCTCCATTTTAATGGACAAATATATAGAACTTATAAAAAATTAAGTCTTTGTATTAGCCAGATTCCTTAAGGTATGTAATATTTCTTTTAAAATCATAAAGTTACTGTTGAAACAGCTATACACGTGAATATGAGTACTATATGCTTCAGGGGGTTTGATTTGAGTTATGTTCTAGTGTCAAAGATAAAGCAATACACTAAAGTGATCAGCACAGATGCTCATCAATAATGTACTACCTTGATAGGGACAAGAGTCCAGTGTGAAACTAGGCTCATCTTTGATCTGCACAGAGGAGACTGGGCATTTTAAGGGGATGTTCAGGAAGTAGGGAGGCAGACCAGCAGGAGCTCAGTAGAGTCGGAAGTAAAAATTACAGAAAGTGGGAAGGGGGTTGGTCCACGTGAACCCATCTTCGTTTGCCAACTGGTGCTTATAAAGTTAGGTCCCTGCGCTCCCACTGAAGTTGGGAGACAGGGCCCTGTCTGCAGGTGTTGGCTGAAACCAACAATTAGTTATTTTGGCAGCCTTGATTTTTTCTCAGGCAGGTACTGTAAGGGGACTACGGTCATCTAGGGATGTGACCTGAGCTTTTAGAAACTATGTTGATGTTTGTTCAAGACTTTTTTTTTTTTTTGAGTTGGAGTCTCACTCTGTCGCTCAGACTGGAATGCAGTGGCCGCTCCCGGCCACTGCAGCCTCGACCTGCTGGGCTCCGGCGATCCTCCCGCCTCAGCCTTCCAAGTAGCTGTAACTACAGGCACTTGCTACCACGCCCAGCTAATTTTTGATTTATTGTAGAGATAAGGTCTCACCAAGTTGCCCAGGCGGGTCTCGAACCCGCGGGCTCAGGCAATCCACTCACCTCGGCCTCCCAAAGCACTGGGATTACAGGCTGAGCCACCGAGCCCGGCCTTGTTCAAGACTTTATAGGCCATTGCTGGAGCCTCATAGAGAAGGGTTCAGAAGAGCCTAGCCAGAGTTTGGTCCAGGAGACACTCTTGTCACTAAGTTTGGCTACATCTGTTTCTCACAATACTGACAATCTATCCTCACAAAATTATTTTTTCTTCAACAAATCTTGAAATAAATTAATGCATCAGCATATGTTTTTTCAAAAGTTAGGTGTATGCTAAAGCTTAAGTTAGCTAAAGTCCATTTCATAGACCCCTGGATGAATACCTGACCTACACAGCTCACCCCTTATTATTTGAAGTTAACTGGCATCCATTTTATGGGGTCCCAGGTGCCTGTTTGACCTATGTAAGTCTGTTTCCATTCTTGGTTACCCACTCAACACTTCAACTCTTCATACTTGCACAGCCTTTCTGCGTGTGGCCCCTGACTGTCCATTAATGACTGAACACTCCTTGACTTACCAAGTTGCCCGAATGAGACCCAGGGTTCAGGGACAAAGACAAACCCTTGCATTCTGAAGTGCCAGAAAGCCTCGCATTCGGAAGCACAGAGTTGTTCAGAACAGAGTTATAACCTGTGAGGTGACATGTGACATTTGTGAAGAACTTGGAACAGACGCTGTCTTAGGAAGCATTGCAAGAGTACATGGTTCCAGCTCACTCAAGCAGGGTCATCTAGGTGAGAAATAAGAATGAAAACCCTGTATTACTCCATCAGATCTTGAAGATATTCTCTTGAATAAATGTGTCCGTCAGTCAAATCTAATCACACATTCTGCCTAGGTGTGACAGCGAAGTCCACTGGAGCATGTTTGCGCCCCAGATGAACATTTGCCAGTAGGCAATATTTTATTACAAAGATTAACAAGTTTGCAATGTGTAAAGGGTGCTGACATATTCATGAAAGCCCCCCATGAACTCAAATAACTGGATGTTATTTTTTAAATTTTACTTATTTTTTAATTGGTAAATAAACATTGGATCTATTTATCGCATGCAACATGATGTTCTGAAATATGCACACATTGTGAAATGGCTAAATCATGCTAATTAACATGACTACCACCTCACATACTTATCATTACTTGTGGGGAGAACACTTAAAATCTAGTCTCTGAGCAATTTTCAAGTAGCTGAATGCTATTTTTAATGACCTTTAATTGTCCATTCAATGTAGACCTTAGATATTTATTGAAGGCCCAGCATGTGCCAGCTGAATGTGGCCTCCTAATGCAAAATGCAAATCCTAAGAAACCCTGAACATTGTCCAGCTCAGAGACCATCTTCACACCCTCCACAACCTGCTTAATCACAGCTTGCTTCATAAGTAGTTGATGTAACCAAAAGAAAATGAGTTCACTTTCCAAATCTTTACTTTAAGTCACTTTCTTGCTATTCCATGTGTTGGCCAAATGTACTACATGGAAAAAAGGAATGATCCCTGCCCCCACCACCGTCCTTCATTCCTAAGAAGGAAGAGGAAGGAGGACAAGGAGAACAGAGGGCCAGAAATTAACCATTCAGTAGATACTTGTGAGTGTTGCGAGTACAGAGGTTAGGATTTGTTCTTGCGTGGCAGCTTATAACCATAAACGTACAACTCAGAATAATTGCAGCCAGGTGCTAGGGGTGTTCTGGACAAGCCCAAGGGGTTACAAAAGCGGGAATGGCCCCATGTGCCTGAGGAGGAAGGGTCTTAAAAAGTTTCCAGGAAGTGATGCAAATAAGCTAAGTCTTCACCCACAAAGAAGCAGGAAACAGCCCTGATTCTGAGCCTTAGCCAAGGTGGGGAGGGAGAAGATGACGTGACTGAAACCTGGGATGTCTGCAGAGGAAAGAGGATGTCAGGGTTTCTTGGCAACCCTGAATAAGTGAAACTACCTTGCAGGAAATAAAGCAATATCAACCAGGCAGTTTTTTCAAGTTATATTTTAGTATTTTCAGTGTTTTAAAAATCAAACATAACATTTCTAAAGCAAGAGAGAAAGAGAGAGCAGCCTTCTGTCCACCACCTACCTCCTAAATTCCTAGATCAGTATCCCAAACAGAACTTGATCTAATTGCTGAGTTTTCCTATTTCAAGTCTCCTGTACTGATTTTATCTTATTTTGAACCTTCACATGCTATTTCTTCTTCTGAGTGTTGCATTCTTTTCTTGTTTTAAGGACTCAGTAACTTCTGTGACCCTTACACTAATTCTTATTATGGCTGTTGCTTCCTTACCCACTTTTCCCTGGATTATTTTTATTTTCAGCAGGTACCTCTCTTTTGACTGTTTGAGTCTTCTTTCACATTTGAGACTTTATACAAGTACCTGGCAATGTCTGTTCTGCTCATTCACATTCAAGAACAGAGGACTTGTGTATTCATTCCCTGGGGCTGCCTACCATAACAAGGTTACTTCTCATAACAAATTTATCCTCTCCTAGTTCTGGAGACCACAAGTCTGAAATCCAGATGTGGGCAGGGTGTACTAGTTCTGTAGGCTCTAGGGAGAGGATCCTTCCTGCCTCCTGGTGGCTGTAGGCATCCCTTGGTTTGTGGCCACGTCCCTTCAATCTCTGTCTCTGTCTTCACATGGCCTTCTCCTCTCTGCCTGTGTCTTCTCTTCTGTTTCTTATAAGGTCACCAATTATTAGATTTAGGGCCCACCCTAAATTCAGAGTGATCTCTTCTCAGGATTCTTAACTTAATTACACCAAAGATCCATTTTCTAAACAAGGTCATGCTCAGAAGTACCATGGGTTAGGACTTGGATGTGTTTTTTTCGGGGGCCACCATTCAACCCACTGCACTTAGCCTCGGAACTTTTGAGGTGTAACACCATGGTGTTAGTGAACTCTCCTTTCAGGTGATTGCAAAAGTAAGAAGGCAGCGGTATGCTAAAGCACCTGACACACAGGAGAGTCACATGAGAAGAGGCCCATGCCCACAGGATGCCTGTGTAGGAGATGGATGCCAGTCAGACTCCTACAATGTGTATCTGATCCCAGGACAGTGTCAGTGTCTGTTCTGCTTAAGAGTAGCTGAGTAGCATCCATCAACTGACCACATGGTCTACCCCAGTGGCATGGGCCATCTTTTTCGTCTCACTTTGTAGAGGTAGACTTAGTGCCAGGACATGGTTCTCAACATACATGGCGCTAATGGTGTGGACAGTCCTGGGTGTTTTTCTCTCCCACTTCGTATTGTCAGCTCTCGGTAGTCCATGCTTCCTTCTCTTGCTCAATACAGGTATCAGGGCAAGGTAGTGCAGAGAGCATTCTGATGGATAGATCACTCGACAAAGGAATACTAAGAACACCTGAGATAACTCGTGCCAGCTGTCAGTCTTTTCTGCATCTTTCCTATGTTTAATCCATTTTAATTGCAGCATCCTTATTCCCACCCACCTTGGGTCTCTAGGATGGAGTAAAATAGGACTATTCTTCCTATTGAGAGGGTTGAGTCTTCGCATTTATTAGTTCTTCCCCTAGAGATTAATTCCTTAAGAGCTGATTCTCTATAGCAACAGGTATCTGTCTTTCTGTCCTTTCCTTAAACTTATGTAAGCATCCAAGTGCTAGGAGCTAGGAGCTCGATTCCATTTATATACCAAAGTAACCAACTTCTCCCTGGGATAGAACTCCATTTAGATTTTTAGTCTTTTACTTCTCAAGGAGAGCCACTGAATAAGAAAAAATTTGTGTGTAATACTTAAAGATATAAAAGTTTGTGAAGGAATCAGGCAGTTGTTTATCAGGAAATTGCAATCATTTGATACTGATGATACACTGAAGTTGTATGTGCCATGATGTTTTGCAGGCATCACTCTTCTCACGCATTAACTACATGACAAGGGTTAATCATTGCTGTTTGACAGATGGCAAAATTGAAGCCCAAAGGGTGTATATAATTGCCTGATGTCCCACAGCCTAAGGACTAGGATCAGATCCTTGTCTTGGGTTTCATCTTCATACTGGTTCCAAACATTTTGAAGGATCTCAATATACTGTGGTTGGCTTAAAACAGTCAATCCAAAACATTTTCTATTCATTCCCCATCAATAAAATTGTTCACATGCACTCCAGTATAGGCACATTGATGTGCCTTTGTTTATGTATGCTACTATGCTGTTATATTAGGTATTTTACAGAGTACAGTCTTCACAGAAATAGAAATGATAGAAGGATAAGCTAAAATTAAATCATCTATATTTAAATTTTTAAAATAGCACCAAAGGCCTTTAATAAAATTTTCTTTTTACAGTGTGTTTTAGAGAGAGCCATGTGTTTAAATATGCCCCATTCTTTTTTAAAATGTTGGTTTAAAATTGCATAATATAGTAACTTAAAAATCTTATCTTAAATTCAGATCTTTTTGATACTTGACTTTAATCACTACATATATCCAGACAAGTTTATTATTGGCTATTTTTTTAATAGCCATTCTTTTATCTCATCCACTAGTTAGGTTAAAGCTTAAATTGAAATTTAGCCAATAAATTTAATCCTATCCTCTGTGATACTGATCAGTGGCTGTTGCAAACTAATTAGTGTGGCATTTTAATATTTTTAACTAATATATTCAAACTTGATAGATGCTCTTCATGTGGAATACTCTTACACTGGTTGACTATTGTTTTTTACATGTAGAGGTGTGTGTATATGTTCATGACATCTGTAGTTTTCCTGCCTTTTGTCTGATTTTGGTGTCAGGGAAGTGCTGCTATCACAAAATGAGTTGGAAAGTGTTTTCTCGAATTTCCTGAAAAGTCAATTTAGAATTGGTATTATTTCTTTCTCAAGAGTTTGGTAAATTGACCAGTGAGGCCATCTGATTCTAGATATGGGGAAGTTTTAACTACACATTCTATTTCTTGATAGAGGGCTTAATGTCTTCTTTAGCTACACTTTTGTATCTTTCAATGAATTATCCCATTTAATCTAAGTTGTTGAATGTATTGGCATTAAGCTTATAATAGATATTTATATTCTTTTATTGATTTAAGGATCTGTGGTGATATCCCCTCCTACTAATATTGGTAAATTTGGATCTTTTTTCTTTCTTTTTTTTTTATTGGTCTAGCTAGAAGTCTACCAACTTAATTGATCATTTTAAAGAACCAGCTTTTGATTTAGTTGATTTTCTGTATTTTGTGTTCTACTTTCTATTTCATTGATTTCCTCTCTTATTTTTATTATTTCTTTTTGTTTGTTTGTTTGTTTTGGGTTTAATTTGCTCTTTTCCTTACTTTCTATAGGTGAAAGCTTAAGTCATCCTTGACCTTCGTTCTTTCAGGTTTTTAATGTGACAATTTAGATCACTGATATGAGACCTTATTATTTAATACATCATTTAATGCTATCAGCTTTCCTCTAAACAGTGGTTTAGCTACATCCCAGAAATTTTGGTATCTTTTTATTCTCTTCAAAATATTATCTAATTTCCCTTAGTGATTTTATCTTTGACTTACACAGAAGAGTGTTAATATCCAAATATTTGTGATTTTCCAAATTCCTTTCTATTATTGATATCTATTTTAATTTTTTTGTGGTTGAAGAGCCACATATTCTGTATTTCAGTTATTTTAAAATTCTTGATAGGGCTCATAATATGCTCTTTCTTACTGAATGTTTCATGTGCGGTTTAAAATAATGTAGATTTTGCTATTGTTGGGAGATGTTATATAACTGTCAATTAGGTCAAGTTACTTGATAGTATTTTTATTTTATTTTATTTTATTTTATTTTTAGAGACAGGGTCTCGCTCTGTTACCCGGGTGAGAGTGCAGTGGTGTGATCATAACTCCCTGCAACCTCGACATCTTGGGCTCAAGAGATCCTCCCACCTCAGCCTTCCAAGTAGTGGGGATTACAGGCATATGCCACTGTACCTTGTTGATAGTATTTTTGAAGTCTGCTATATTACTTATTTTCTGACTATTTGTTCTATCAATTACTGAAAGAGGAGTTTGAAACTTCTTTCTTTATTTGTCTTTGTCTCCATGCAGTTTTATTAGTTTTTGCTTTATGTATTTTGAAGCTGTGTTATTTCATGCATACATATTTATAATTATGTCTTGTTGATTAACTGACCTATATGTCATTATGAAATGTCCCCATTTATCCTTGATATTAGTCATTAATTGTTCTGAAGTCTCATCTGTTACTAATACAACTACCTTGGCTCTCTTTTGAGTGGTAGTTAAGTAATGAATAGTTTTTTATTCTTATGTTTTCAGCCTGCCTGTGTGTTTATGTTAAAGTTGGTTTCTGTAGACAACATGTAGTTGATCTTCTGTTTTTGTTTTTCATTCATGTAGTTTCTATCTTGGGCATATTTATAATATTTATAGAGCTATTATAAGGTCATTATCTGCTTATTCCATGTATCTCTGTCATTTCTGTGTCCATTTCTACTCCTTTTTTCCTTTTATGGTTATGGGTTCTATTTGACTGCTTCGTTGCAGGCTTGGAAATTATTGATTGGATGTTAGATATAAATTTTATATCCAGTGGAGTGCTAGATTTTGCTTTATATTATTTTCTTTGTTTAACTTTGTCCTGTCATTAATCCTTATAGCTAATGACCAGAATTAAGATCTGTCCATGCCTTCCTTTTCACTCTAGAAAGTCAAGTGCTCATAATGTCTATCTGTTGCCTTATCTCGAATGGTTTTAGGTATTTGAAAAAAATGACTGCATCATTCTTGTCTGTAACAATTGAGAAAGTAGAGACATTACCTCATATTATTATTAAAATAGTCATTAATATATGAATATTTAAAATATCATTTTAAGTAAACCATAATGTTTTGTGTAGATTTCGATGTTACTGTTGTCCTAGTCAGCATGGGTTAAGGGTGGAAAGTACAACTGATATTTTTGACACATTTCTGATAACTAGCCCTCTCTTAATTGGCTCTATGAATAACTCTGGTAACCTGTGTGTTCCCTGTCTTAATCCTTATAGCTAATGACCACGTGGGAAGTGCTCTTTTCACATGGTGCACTGTTGTCGATCAGCTGTATTCAGCATGGTTTATTTTGTTCTCTGATTGCTTATTAAGTAGCACTACAGCTGTCTTTTAGCTACAGCCTTTCCCCTCTGCCTCTGGTGGAGACTGCTTTGTGATTTTCTCTCCTCAGCAGTGTGAGGAATGATTGAATTGCTTTCTATAGCATACAGAGCTTTTGCAGAAAACACCAAAAGCATAGTTCTTGTGTGTTCATTGCTTCTGAAAAAAAAAGCATGGTCCAGTGAGGCCCTGCTGAGGTCACCGCCTTCCCCAGGTACTGTGACCAGCTACCAGGTAGAGTCACCTCCTGTGCCTGCTCTTTGCCTGTTCTCCACATTTCAAAGAGAGGATAAGCAAACAAAGCAACAATTCTTTCCAGTAAAATCATCTTCTATAACTTTGGAAAATGCTATAGCTAAGCCCTGAATTGCTTTTTTGAATTTTATTTTGTTTTGTTTTGGGTAGGAATGTGTCAGAGCTGATAACCTCTCTTAAGACAGTCTGTCTTAGACCAGGTAACTCCTTCAGAAGAGGACTCCAAAGAGAACACAGTACCACACAGCTAGAAGAACCATCCCTGGGAAGAAGGCGTTGTGGTGAAGGCCACGCCCACTTCACTGAAGTCTTTCCCTCCTTCTCCCCAGGGGTTGAAAAACTCATCCACCACCTGCAGAAACACAATATACCCTTTGCCGTTGCCACCAGTTCAGGGTCTGTGTCATTCGAAATGAAGACAAGTAGACACAAAGAATTCTTCAGTTTGTTTTATCACATCGTCTTGGGAGATGACCCTGAAGTGAAGAATGGCAAGCCAGACCCTGACATATTTCTTGCCTGTGCCAAGAGGTTCTCTCCTCCTCCTCCCATGGACAAGGTAAGCAGTATTGGTGAGAAAAGCAACAACAAGCCGAGTTTCACCAAATAACATCCGCACAGTGTTTGTTAGAGATGAGAAGTCTTGGATTGCACTGATGAAGGGCCACTGTGGAGTGCTCCTAAGAACTTGGATAAGTGGGCTGGGAGGTAACTCAGCCCAAAGATTCTGTGAGGGGTTGTGGCCATGCCTACGTCACCAGGCCTGTGAGACTGGGCCACAATCTGCTGGGTCTCTAAGACATATCTACCAGAACACTGTCTATTCAGACGTTTTCTGGGGAAGGTGGGGGGTGGGGGGGGAGTGGTGTCAATGAGCTTACAGCATTTTGATTTTTAAGGAGCAGGCTTTAAGGCCTGTATTTACTGCAATTCAGATGTAAATCATCAAAACTTACTTCCCCTTCCCAATTGCTTGCGATAAGGTAATTTTTTACTGTTTCTTGTGTAGTGATTTTTTTTTATTGCAGAGTTTTTGGACTTTCATTTGTTTCTCCTTTGGAAAGTGGCAGCTGGTGGACTTGTGTGCTGTAGCACCCTAAGCCTGCCGAGGGAGCTACTTCTTACGCAAGGCCGCAGCAGAGATGGGCACATGGCTTCCTCCTCTTGTCCAAACTTGTTCCTCCTAAGGTGACCCGGAAAGAGCATTTAGAAAGAGTTGAAGCGGGGCCCGGTGGCTCAGCCTGTAATCCCGCACCTTGGGAGGCTGAGGTGAGTGGATTGTCTGAGCCCGCGGGTTCAAGACCCACCTGGGCAACTTGGTGAGACCTCATCTCTACAATAAATCAAAAAATTAGCTGGGTGTGGTGGTGCGCGCCTGTAGTTCCAGCTACTTGGAAGGCTAAGGCGGAAGGCTTGCCAGAGCCCAGCAGGTCAAGGCTGCTGTGGCCGGGAGCGGCCACTGCACTCCAGTCTGGGCAACGGAGTGAGACTCCAACTCAAAAAGAAAAAAAAGAAAGAATTTATTGTGGTGGTTCAGCCTGTCTCCAGAGTCTTCTGACTTCTCTGTGACTACCCCGATGGAGTCTTTTGCCTGAGCTATCTGCAGATACAGATTCTAGAATAACAGAGACATTCTTGAAAGGGGGCTCCTATTGACTGGATAACTGTGAGCAGCTGAGGAGGGCATCCACTGAGGTGACCCTGTGAGCCCCTGCCAATGTCTCCTTCCCTCTGGGTTCCTGCGTGTTAGGACTTGAGTAGTTTGAGGTGTATTCGTTCGTGGAAGAGCATTTCGGTGAAAGGTCTTTTTCATTCCTTGCCTCATCGCTGACTAGGCAATGGGGTTGCTGGCCTGTAACCCAGGAGATGAAGTTGTTGGCCTGTAACTTCACCAATCACAAGTTCAAGTAAAATTATTCAAAACCTTCCCAATAAAGCTGAGCTACTAGAGTATTCTTTAAAATCTGTTTTTTTGGCTCATGGTCCAACTTACTACATTAAGCCTGTAAAGGCAGTTGAAATACATGACTGAGTATGCCATCCTCTGACTCTCCAACACCAAGTTCACTTCAATTCTGACACTACCTCTCAGACCTAGTGCATCCCCCCACAGGTTGAGGGCTCAGTCCCACAAGGCTTCCTCCCACCAAAGACACCCATCACAAATTCTCGGGACTGCCTATACTTCTGACCCTCCAGTTACAAATTGGGGTTTCCTGCAACCTTATTTTTGGGTCTGATAATTCCCTAAAATGACTCACGAAGTTCAGGAAAATATTTTGTTTACCTTTACTAGTTTGTTATAAAGGATAGAACTTGGGAATAGCCAGAATAGCATAGGGCAGAGTATGGCAAGCTGGTGCAAAGCCCCCATCGTATAGGAAAAAAAATCCATCGTATAGGATTTTTTATGGAGGTTTTATTATGGGGGCATGAGTAATTAAATCACTGATCCTTGGTTACTGAACTCAATTTCAGGCCCCTGTCTCCTCCCTGGTGGGGCTGAAAGTTCCAGTCTTTTAATTACATATTTTATCTTTCTGGCATCCAGACCCCATCCAGAAGCTATCCCAGGACCCACCAAGAGGCGCCTCATTAGGTGGAAAAGGGTTTGCTAATCACTCAGGAAATTCCAGGCATTCTAGGAGCTCTGTGCCATGAACCCAAGCAAGGACGAAGTAATATATTTTATATGATGCCACATCTGTTAAGAATCATCACAGTGATGCGTCCTTCGCAGTGCACATGCCTAGGCTGATTCAGATCTCATTGTTGAATTCAATTTGACTGCACTTGCTTGATGTGGGTTGTGCCTGAGACCTCCCAGCTAGTGAGTCAGAGAGGCAAAGCTCAGCTTCCAGGTGTGGCTGGAACATGCCCTGGATGGGAATGTGCATCTTCTTATATCTGAATGTGTGTCTGTCTGCGTTCATAGCATCCTGTTGCAATTTCCATTGAAATGTATTCGTTTTTCCTGGAATTTTCCCTTTTATAAAAGAATTATTCCATAGCTTCAGATATAAAGTCTTCCTTCCAGAAACACCATTATCTTTGTTGAACGTAAGTGACTGTTCACTAGTAAAGTGAACACTGTTAGCTGGGTTCCCCAAGTGGAGCAGATGTGTAGGCTTTTGCTTTTAGGACTGTATTTACAAACTGGTAAAGACTAGGTAAAGTATGTGCCTTTTTAATGTGATCTGTTTGAATGACTCAGGCAGTTAGGAAACTAAGTTTGAACTACAGGCAGTCCTTGTTTTACAAGACACCATGTTAATGGAAATGTGGTGTTTCCCTGTTTTAAAGTATATATGGAAACAAAGTTTATGTGGAGACCACATGCTGGCTTTGCTTGGGACCAGTCACAATGAAACCCACAAAAGCTAGGACACAATTCTGATGAGCAGGGATTTCTGTTCACAAAGTACCCTGCAAAAAAGAGGCTTGTTAAATAGTGTTTTAACATCCTGGTGTTCTTCTCATTGACAATGTTTGCTTTAGACTTGTCAAAGAAAAATGAGCATATTTTTAAAAGTAATTTAGCTCTTAGAGAGTTCTAAACATTCCCATTTTTACTAATCCCTGTTTACTTATAGATGTATTTGCTTGTAGACATGAAACGTTTCTTATCCTATCTCTTATGCAGATATGGTGAAGGCTTTTTGGGCTTTTCTTTATATGATATGCATGTTGTGACACTAAAGGAAGATTTTAACAAACTCTTAGTTGGGGAAGCACCCCGGTTTTGTCCTTGTACTTGTCTTAGGAATACAGGAAACAGTTGCTGAGGAACTTGTGAAGTATGATGGAGCTCCTAAATGATGTCTTGCTGCTTTCCCCTTGGATGTGGTACAGGTGCGAACCACGGGGCAGCGTTCCTCCAGAGTTCAAGGGCATTCCATGCAGGCTATCTGGTCACTGAAGAGATTCAGAAGCACCTTAGGGATTTATTATGCTGTTGGTATCAACAAGTTAAGTGCAGTAGTAGTAGTAAATAGCAAAGTAATAAAAAAGTGGTATCAAAGGGTTATTAAATATGTTAAGTATTATTTCCCTTTTTTGTTTTTTTTGTTTTTTTTGAGTTGGAGTCTCACTCTGTCACCCCAACTGGAGTGCAGTGGCCGCTCCCGGCCACCGCAGCCTCGACCTACTGGGCTCCGGCGATCCTTCTGCCTCAGCCTTCCAAGTCGCTGGAACTACAGGCATGTGCTACCACGCCCGGCTAATTTTTTGATTTATTGTAGAGATGAGGTCTCGCCTGCCCAGGTGGGTCTCGAACCCGCGGGCTCAGGCAATCCACTCACCTCAGCCTCCCAAAGCACAGGATTACAGGCTGAGCCACCGAGCCCGGTTTATTTCCCATTTTACTAGGTGAAAGTTATAACAGCTAGCATTAAAGAATTAAGCTTTCACTGAGAATATTTTCTAAGTTACTTATCTTTCTTTTGTGCTTAAGAAAAAATAAAAGCAAGAATAAGGCCACCTTTAGAAGTCCGCCAGAACCTACCTTCAGGCTAATGAGTTCTCACTTAGAGCACCTACCATGTGCTAGGCAGGGTCCCTGCATCTGCAAGCCTGTCCCTTGAAGCCAGGCAACCATGTAGGTGGAGGGCATCTGTGCTCCAGCTTCATAGCATGCAGCCTCCTGGAGAAGCCACTAAATTTCCCATCTTTGTTGTAAAACAAAAATGATGGCATCATTTACATGTGACTTCTGGTGGTGGTATTTGATGCAAATAAAACCAGAAATCAGTTTTTGAAAGCTCAGTCATCACTACTTTGTATGTTTTAGTCTTCTTGTTAATGTTTTAGAAACCAAGTTTCAGGGTTTTTAAAAAATTATTATTTTTGTATCCATTTGTTCTATTTTTAAGAACAGAACAAAATAATTTGTTTTCTTTTCAAGAACTATTCTTTTTAAGAACAGAACAAAGAAGCCGAAAAAAGAAATTTTTGTTTTTTCTGTTTTATGCACCTAAAGAATAAAAATGAGCACTGATTAACTGTGTACAGTGTCTTCACTGTAAAACTCAAGCCATTCATCCTGACAAACAAATGTGTTCATTTGAAAACCATTCTCTATACCTCTTTACCTCTTCATTGGTATCTTACTACTTTCTTAAAATACCAGTTGTAGCCGGGCTCGGTGGCTCAGCCTGTAATCCCGCGCCTTGGGAGACTGAGGTGAGTGGATTGCCTGAGCCCTCGGGTTCGAGACCCGCCTGGGCAACTTGGCGAGACCTCATCTCTACAATAAATCAAAAAATTAGCCAGGTGTGGTAGCGCGCACCTGTAGTTCCAGCTACTTGGAAAGCTGAGGCGGAAGGATCGCCGGAGCCCGGCGGGTGGAGGCTGCGGTGGCCGGGAGCGGCCACTGCACTCCAGTCTGGGCGATCGAGTGGGACTCCAACTCAAAAAAAAAAAAAATATATGTATATATATATATATATACACACCAGTTGTAACTCCAATTAACGTTTCAGACACTATTTGTTTGCACATGTACCTATAGTTACCCTTTCCTATTTTAAAACTCCAGAAGTGATCATTGGTAGGACTTTGAGTTTTGTATGTATTCTGTATTTCTTTCTCTATCACTTCTTTAAAATACCAGAGTGGAAGTTGTGAGATAACATTTACAATTGGTAAACAAGGGAGTTGGTAGATTCTGGGTTCTGGAAACCTGCTTGTCTGTTAATGAATAAAAGTAAGTCCATGTAAATAGGTAGTGTGGGCTCATTACAGCAGTCTTTAGATATTTCGACTTCATTTTTATTCATACTCACAAAGTACTATACTATCACTTTGTTAATAGTGCAGTGTGGGTGGTGGGGATGTGAGTGTTCTATAAAATTCTTTCAACTCTACTGTAGGCATGACCACTTCTACAGTACACCTTGAGGGAGGGAACTCTGGTTTGTGTGACAGCAAAAGACCAAAAGTACATTTAGGAGGTAATAATTAGAACATTCTGGGGGAGCAGGGGGTTGGACAGGGCCTGGGATAAATGCTGAGGGTTTTTACAGAAAAGGAACAGAGGAATGGATTAGTACTGAACAGGACAAGTCCTACAGGAGTGGACGCCACCTGGAGTAAATTGTGAAGGCCTTGGAAACCAAGCAGGAAAGTTCAGGCATGGTGTAGTAGGCATTGGAACTCACTGGAAGTTCCTAGGAGAACATGTTGACAGTGTTTGTGTTTTAGAGCTCAATGGAGTACTGGGTAATGGATTAAAAATAGGCAATAAGGGAGGAAAAAATTTCAGGGGTGATGTTGACATTTTTTTATCCAGGAAGCTTATAGTTCAATTAGAAAAAATACAACTTATCCACAATGACAAAACTTCTAGAGAAAGTGAAATGCATGTAAGAAAATCATCACTGGGTATATTTTCCTATTAGCTTGATCAAATTTGAAGAGTTTCTTTCTGTATCTCTGCAGCTTTTTCCTAGATTAAATGGGGGTGGGAGTGGGGGGAAGAGAGAGAAAGAAAGATGTAGCTGGTTTTTAAATTTTTTTTCTAATACTGTAACTAACTGCATGTGAAGCTTACCCAAAGTTCAGTCATGATTTAATCATTATTGTATCTGTCCCGAAAGTATATGCACAGGAACAGGCCATCAGCCTGAGAGTACCCTCTATAACAGGAACTTCTTTACCTCTCAGAATCATGGAGAACAAGTAGCTATATTATTTATGTTCAATGTAAAGTTAACATTTGGAAGCAGAGTGAGCCTTGCTGGGTCTGTGTCTTTTTGGGGAATTGGATGTTCCTTGGGTCAGTTTCCTGCCTTCCAACACTCAGGTAGGGACACAACTATGTTGGAGCTCCTCCGGAGGATGAGGGGGGAGTCACCTGCCACAGTCAAGGACCTGCAACTTCAGTCCTTATTGCTCTAGCCTCATCGCCACTCCTCCTGTCACATATGACCACTGAGCAAAATACAAGTTCCTCTGGTCACCTGTACTCAGCATTATTTCATATTCCTTCTGGCTGAATTTACTGGGCCCTTCATTTTTTCATTATTAAAAAATAATAATAACAATTACTTTCACAGATACTCCTCTTATACTTATTTTCTTTCATTGAACTAGCCCTTGAGTTTGCTGTCCCTCCTGAGTTTCTTTGGATGAGGGTTCTTGCTTTATCAAATTTCACTGTTTGAGAACAAAAGTGTTTCCTCTGCCCTCTTAGGTTAGGTGCTTGGGGCCTGTAAATTAAACTGAAAAAGACAGATTATCAAAAGAAAAGGTAAGATTTGTATTCACCCAGGACCTAGGAGTTCACAGAAAAAAATGTGACTCAACAAGGCAGTTATAATCTGAGACTTCTATGGCATCTTAACAGGAGTGGGAGAGGGTAGAGAGACATTATGGAAGAGTAAATGATTTTTAAGAAAAATAAATAGACCTTTTGGAGAATAGAAGGAGGTATGATAGTTTTATGATAATATCTGTTAGGGTAATTTCTTATGCAGGTGCTGACTTTGCGCTGACTTGTCTTTAGTGCTAAGAATCAAACTCCCCTGGTTGTGAAACTCCTGGGGATGGGATTCATGAGAGCCAGATTATTTGGGAGGCTTTGCTTTTAGGAAGATAAGAGTACAGAAACATCTTCCTCCCGTAGTTGTTGATGTTCAAGTGTCTTCAGTTTTCAGTAACCCTTATGCTACGTGGCATATTCCCCTGCCATCACAGGGTCCCCGTCTGCCTTTTCCAAACATCCCATTGTCACTTTCTTGCCCCCTCTGAATGCTCAGCATGTAGCTGGCGAATGTGAGGCCTTCTGTCTGCTGGGTACTCATGGCCTCCTTGTTTCTCAATGACCCTGATGATCTATGTCCAGCCTGTGGTTCTCAAGTCCTGCTTTCATCTATCCCAAGCAGCTTCCAAAATGCTGGTCTCCAGACATTGTGCTTTCCTGGACCTCGGTGACCCTTGATCTTGTTCTCACTTTAGCCATTGGCCACCATGATCCGTTTCTGACTGCATCCTCGCTTCCTCCCACTCTCAGAACATTCCCCCCTTCATTTCCTGGGGTCTGCTAAAGACCACATACATCCTCCTCATCTCGCCAGGCTCCTGCAGTATCTCCCTCTACCAGCTGCACCGTGCCCATCGGCCCTTATCCACTGTTCCCCCTGCTTCTCTCTGGACTTCCTGCTCTCCCAGGATCTTGGTCCCATGATCCCGAAATGTTGGTGTTCTGAGATGTTGTTCTTGGTACTCGTCTCACGCTATCCCAGGTGCTCCTTTCGTCACTAAGCTCTGACTCAAATCTTGGGTTCTGGAAGCCTGTACAGGGTCCTGTGACCTGCTAGACTGGAAAGGGGTCTCAGGAAAGTCTCATATGAAGAAGTTCAGCCAGACCACACTTGCTAGGGGCCACAACAGATGTTTTTCCAGCTTGAATCTACTCTCTGAGGCCCTGCTGCTTGGCTGGGCCCCAGGCTCATAAGTCCTCGCTACCTGGAAGTCACCTCAGACTCAACTTAGCCATCAAAGCCATTTTCCCTGCTCCCTCCATCAGTCTGCTCCTTCAGCCTTTAGATACCCTGGATTCCCTCAGCCAAACTAGACCTTTCTGATTACACCAGTTTTCTTTCTTCTCAGACTGCATTTGCTATCAGCAATCTCCTTTGATCACTTCTTAGGACTTCCCATCTGAAAACTCCACTGTCCTAAATGTTTTCATGCCTTTCTTCCCTTCACAAAAGGAGGCTCTAGATAGCAATTTTGTGTTTAGTTCAAGCTTACATTCCCAGCCTGAGAATGCAGATCCTCCCCAGCCTCCATACCCAAATCGATGATTATTAACGCATGGATATTTAGAAGCAGAAGTCACTAGAAACAGGATCCAGCCCACTGGTTTTATAGGTAAAGAAACAGATTCACATTTAGGGACTTGCTCCCCCTCCGTAAACTTTTATTGAACTTTTACTGTACATGCCATTTTATCACATTGCAAGACACCAGAAGTATACTGAGTTATATAGGAGCACATGCTGTCATTTAGTTTTACTAATAACCCATGTAGTTTCTCATTTTGTGTTTCAGTAGTTGTATCTTGCTCTTTCTTTTTCAGTTCTTATGATCTCTTGACAAACAGTCCCTACATTCCCAGCTATAATGTGCCTTCTTTTTCTTATCGCTTTCTTCTCAAATGCAGAAAGCACACCTCTTCTGTGTTGTTATTTAACAAACCCAAAGTTGATTAATTTTCTCAACATCCCCTGCCACTACAGCTGCAGAGATGTATATGGGAGGCTGTCTTTTTCACCTCCAGGCTGTCCCTTCCCATTTAGGTGAGTCGTCTGCTTTGTTAGGACCTGTAATGCACTTTGACCGAGTCACAGAGTGATAATTTTTCTGACTTCTTGGCAAACCCATAGCTGTCTGGATTCCTTTAAACTGACTTCTGGATCTTCCAGTTGGTGGTACAATACATCCTCCTCTGATAGAGAACTGCTTGCCAGTCTTGGGGCACATGGGGCATTGCAGTGTTAATTTCAAGTTTATGGTGCTGCAGACAACTCAGTGCTGGTTGCATGCACATGGATCCATGTCGCATTCTGCAGAATGACACTGGAACTGGGCTGGTCTTAGGGCACCAGGGTCTCAGGCAAGACAAATTAGGAAGTGGCACACAGCCCTTTTGTTCTTTCTTGAGTTAAGAAAAGTAAAGAAATAATTTCATTAAATGCCAGAGAAAAACAGCTAATCTCAGAACAGAATGGACTTCTATCCTGTTGTAATTACTCTTCATGTGTCTTGCTTTCAAATGCCTTCTTCATACTTTACCAGAGAAATTCCAGGGTGAATATGCTGTGCTCTCTGCTGTGCTTCAACTGCAGAAAATACTAATGGGCAAATCCCTGATCCAGTATTTCTCTTAAAGGAAGTATAATTGTGTAACAATGGAAAAGGCCAGCAAGGCTTCATTTGATCAGCACTCTATGTTTGTGTGTTGGGGGGGGGGTGAGAGAG
>CAUYQG010230969.1:0-11097 GCA_963574415.1 Tarsius wallacei
TGGGTTCCGGCGATCCTTCCGCCTCAGCCTTCCGAGTAGCTGGAACTACAGGCGCGCGCTACCACGCCCGGCTCATTTTTTTGATTCATTGTAGAGATGAGGTCTTGCTTGCCCAGGCGGGTCTCGAACCCACGGGCTCAGGCAATCCACTCACCTCAGCCTCCCAAAGGCGCGGGATTACAGGCTGAGCCACCGAGCCCGGCTAGAATTGTGATTTTTTAAAGAAACCTTACGACTGGCCACGGTGTGTAATCCCAGCACTTTGGGAGGCTGAGGCAGGAGGATTGCTTCAGTCCAAGAGTTTGAGACTGGCCTGGGCAACATAGCGAGCCCTCGTCTCTACAGAAAATCAGAAAATTAGCTGGGCATGGTGGCATATGTCTGTATTCCAGCTACTTGGGAGGCTGAGGCAGAAGGATCTCCTGAGCCCAGGAGGTCGTTGATCATGCCACTGCACTCCAACCTGGGAGGCAGAGTGAGACCCAGACTCAAAAATAAAACAAAAATTAAGCAACTTTACATTTAATCAATTGATACATTTTAACTCCAAAGGCACTATGCAATTTGCAAGATAACTGTAGAACTTTTGAAACGTATTTATTTATAATGTACTACAGGCAGTCTGACCTGGGGGTGGGGATGCGTGTTTTGGCTGTGAACATCATTCAGTGTTGCGGTCAGGGTGGCTCTGAGACTTCTGTGTCTAATTCCATTTGGAGATGAGTCAGAATCTACAGTCCGAGACCCCTGGCTGGCCTGGGACAAATGGAATAAATGGTTTCCCCAACTCCCCTCTCCCCCACCAGGACAGCCTGGGATTAGCAGAATCAAATGCAGGATTTGAGGAAGGTTAGGGAAGTCTTGGGTAATATTTATTTATTTATTTAGAGTTAGAGCCTCACTCTGTCACCCAGGCTGGAGTGCAGTCGCACGCTCATGACCACCACAGCCTCAATCTGCTGGACTCAGATGATCCTTCTGCCTCAGCCTTCCAAGTAGCTGGAAACACAGGCATGCTCCACCACACCTGGCTAATTTTTTTAAATGATTTATTGTAGAGACAAGGCCCCGTCATGTTGCTCAGGCTGGTCTTGAACCCCTGAACTCAGGCAATTCTCTGACCTTGGCCTCCCTGAGTGCTGGGACTATAGGCGTAAGCCATCATGCCTGGCTGATAATATTTAATAAAGATGTCTTTGTTGAATTAGAGAAATTTTAAGGAAGAGAAATTTTATGGCTTTGGGATAGCATTTCAGGTGTCTCTGTTACTTCTAGGATCCAGATTTCATGAAAGCATTGTCAATGAGATTCAGTTACACACATGTATCTCCACAAACAGCTCAAAAAGACTTCAAGGTGCAATGCTGAAGGGAGAGAAATTGTCCTTCCTCAGCTTATATATGGGAGACATGGTTTGGGAATCACTTCAGAGATTGGGTCCTGTCTGTCTGTCTGTCTCTCTCTCTCTCTCTCTCTCTCTTTGAGTTGGGGGTCTCACTCTGTCGACTAGGCTGGAGTGCAGTGGCACGATCATGGTTCATTGCAGCCTGGACTTCCTGAATTCAGGCAATCCTCCTGCTTCAGCCTCCCAAGTAGCGGGGACTACAGGTGTGGTGCCACCACACCTGGATAGCTTTTTGATTTTTTTGTTGACCAGGTTGGTCTCAAAATTCTGGGCTCAGGCAATCCTCCCACCTTAGCCTCCCCACTACAGGCGTGAGCCACCACACCCAGCCCCCAGAACTCTTCAGAAGGCCTGCTGGCGTACCTGGTCTTCCTCTCCCTGCTTGCAGTTGATTTTTCTGAGCCTGAATGTAAGGTGTGACATTGAGATTTGTTAAGTGCCATCCACGGGGTTGCTTTTCGATTCTGATTTTGCCACTTAACGGTGTGAGCTGTCCTCCCTAGTGCTGAGTTATTGACACAATTGCTCATAAAATTGGCGGACATTAAAAAACCCCGTCGATGATTGACCTCTGTAGCCTCAACCCACACCTCTGCCGCTCTGGTAACTACCGCATCCCCCAGCCTCACCTCGAGTGGCCACACACCGCAGCTCTTCCACCCCAGCGTCTTGTCCTTGCCATTCTTTCTGCACGGAGTCCTCTTCCCTCGGGCTCTTCACGTGGAAGTCTCTCTGTCATATGCTAAAGCCCAGGCTGCGTGGTGCTTCTTGAAGAGGGTTCCTGTGGCCCCGGCTTCCGGCTCAGCACGTATCCCAAGCTGCGGTTGCCAGGCCTATCTGGTGCGATGGTTTGTTACTGTCTGCATTCCTAGCCGGGAGGAAACCGCCAGGCAGGTAGGGCTGGTGTTTGTTCCTTCACCGTACTGTCTCCTGCACCTGTGCAGGCTCGCACACCCGGTGGGGGCTCGGGAAGCATGGGGCTCAGCCTCTCTCCTGGGGCACCAGGCCCCTGCTCCTCCCACCCACTCAAGGCACCGGCCCACCAGCTCCCCTGCTCCCGCATCGTTCCCCGCCCTTGCCTGGATTGTTCCCCTGGCAGAAAATTCTGCTGCCGTTTCTCCTGTCTTAAAAACAAAACAGCAAGCAGGGTGGCCTGTCATCCCAGCACTTTGGGAGGACGAGGCGGGAGGATTACTGAGGCCAGGAGTTTGAGATCAGCATGGGCAACATGGCGAGATCCTCGTCTCCACAAAATGATCAAAAGAAAAACTATCAAATGAAAAACAAACAAACAAAACCCTCTCTTGGCCCGCATCTTCTTTCAGCTGACACACTACACGTTTTACTTTTTATTTGTCTCCTCCATTAGGTAAGATGCCCCACGAGGGAGGGATGGATTTGTGTCTGCTTTTTTATTTTAGCTTTTTATTTTTAGGCAGGGTTTTACTGTTGCTCAGGTTGGAGTGCAGTGGCAAGATCATGGCTGACTGTAGCCTCCAACTCTTAAACTCAAGTGATCCTCCTGCATCAGCCTTACCAAGCCTGGCTTTTTTTTTTTTTTTTTTTTAATTTTTTGTAGAGATGAGGTCTCACTATATTGCCCAGGCTGGTCTTGAACTCCTGGGCTCAACCGATCTTCCCACCTTCGCCTCCCAAAATGCTGGGATTACAGGCATGAGCCACTGCACCCGGCTTGTCTGTTTTGTAGACTGCTATACCTCAAAAGTGCCTGCACGTAGTAAGGCCTCAATAAAAGCTTTGAGTTGATTGTATGAGTCATTCTGAGGAATGGATGACTAAAACAGTAAAGCCTTTTTGAGTCGACATCTTGAGCAATGTCTAAATAACTTAAAAGGTCAACATTCAACTAAAAAGCAAATATGTGCAGGACAGCTCTGCAGAGACGAGTTGTGGCTATGTGACTGTGCGGGAGATTCTCTTTGTGGAAAGCTCACCAGGGCAGTTCCAAGCAGGAAAACCTGCTGTTGACGTCTCGGCATTCAGATGCCGGCCTTGCCTCACAGATGGAAAAGCGGAGGCCTGGAGGTAGTGACTTTCTTCACACTCTGTTTCCACCCCTCTAATGGCTTAGGGCATAATAGTCCACAAAACCCTCCAGATTACTAACTCACAGCAAAGGAGAAGTTCTTATGTTTACATAGAACCTGGACATGGCTGGGCGCAGAGACTCCTGCCTGTAATCCCAGCACTTTGAGAGGCTGGTGTGGCAGGAATGCTTGAGCACAGGAGTTCAAAACCAGCCTGGGCAACATAGCAAGACCCTGTTTCCATTTAAAAAGAAAAAAAGCCAGGCATGGTGACTCACGCCTGTAATCCCAGCACTTTGGGAAGTGGAAACGAGAGGATTGCCTGAGCCCAGGGGTTCAAGACCAGCCTAGGCAACTTGGCGAGACCTCATCTCTATAGTAAATCATAAAACTAGCCGACGTGGTGGCTTGTTCCAGCTACTTAGAAGCTGAGGCAGAAGAATTGCCTGAGTCCAGGAGGTCGAAGCTGTGGCGGCTGTGAGCGTGCCACTGCATTCCAGTCTGGGCAACAGAGTGAAACTCCAATTCAAAAAATAATAACAACAAAAAAAAGTATCTGGGCACTAGGAATTTTTTGGAAAGTAGGCATGCAATAATAGCGCTGGCCAGGAGATGGCAAAGTGCCTTTCTCTCCAGGAGGACTACACTCTAGGTGGCACTGAAGGACAGAGAAAGGTTGGGACCTCCTGGGGCCTCTAGGGAGGAGAGTCCAGAAAACAGGGCTCGGCCTCAGAAGGCCTCGGTTCTGTTGGCTGGGCCCTAGGAGTGAAAGCGTTGCTGCTGAAAAGAGACATTCTGAAGGCTTCAGATGCACCAGCAATGAAAAGTCCGGGATGGCTGGCGGGTCTACAGTCAGGATAGTTATCTCAAATTCAGGGAGTCTGAAAATCTAGGACAGTTCCTTGGCAACCCAGTGCTGGCGGATCCTTTGTTCGATTTTCCCTAGGCTTAGGCAACGGCCTCTGAGAGCCAACCGGAAGGCTTTCTCCAAGATGGAGACTCGGCCTACTACCAGGATTGTTGCCTGGGATTTGGGTACGCCAGTCCTTAAAGCTGTGTCCTATCACGGACAAGGGTGGAGGTAGACGTTGTGCTGATAGATCCTTGCAGTGCCTAGAGAGGAAGTCCTTTGTTTCATCTGTTTCTCAGGGGGCTCCATGATGCAAAAAAGGTTAAGACACATCTCCAGCCTTTCCCACCAGAGGCCTCACTGGTTTACCCCCTGCAAGTCCCCTGAGATGCTTCAGTTCTCCATTTGTCACCAAGAGGTGTCTCAGTCAGGGGCGAGGCAAGAGACAGGAAACATCAGCAGTTATTTGAACAGAGAAGGTAAGATGAGAATTACTAGCTAATGGCCAGGCTCAATGGCTCAGCCTGTCATCCCAGCATTTTGGGAGGCTGAGGCGGGTGGATTGCCTGAGCCCGCAGGTTCAAGACCCGCCCAGGCAACTTGGCAAGACCTCGTCTCTACAATAAATCAAAAATTAGCCGGGCGTGGTAGTGTGCGCCTGTAGTGCCGGCTACTTAGAAGGCTGAGGTGGAAGGATCACTGGAAGCCAGCAGGTCTATGCTGGGGTGGCTGTGAGCGTGCCACTGCGACACTGCACTCCATCCAGCCTGGGCGACAGAGTGAGAGACTCCAACTCAAAAAAAAAAAAAAGAATTAGCTGGGCTTGGTGCCTCAGCCAGTAGTCCTGTGCTTTGGGAGGCTGAGGTGAGTGGACTGTCTGAGCCCGTGGGTCCAAGACCCGCCTGGGCAACTTGGCGAGACCTCATCTCTACAATAAATCAAAAAATTAGCCGGGCGTGGTAGCGCGCGCCTGTAGTTCCAGCTACCTGGAAGGCTGAGGCTGAAGGATCGCCTGAGCCCAGCAGGTCGAGGCTGCGGTGGCCGGGAGCGGCCACTGCACTCCAGTCTGGGCAAGAGTGAGACTCCAACTCAAAAAAAAAAAAAAAAAAAAAAAGATTACCACTGGGTACCATGGTCACCATTTGGGTGGTGAGCCCAAACCTTACCATCACCTAGTATACACATGTAACAAACCTGCACATGGACCCCTTGAATTTCAAACTAAATAAACACGTAAGATTTATTAAAGAAACTATATTTATAACTGTAGATAATGCTCATTGTATGTAAATTATTTTATATAATTTATTTAATCCTCCAATAATCAGTCCTGAGTGTTATATACCATTATCAACCTCATTTTGCAGATAAGAAAAGAGAAGGGAAAAGGTGTTAACTTGCTCAGGATCACTCGCTGTCACAGTCACAGAGTGCGGTAGACTAAAAGCTTATGGTCCTCCAAAATGTATGTAGTGAAATCTTAACTTCCAAGGTGATGGTACCAATATGTAGGACCTTTGGGAGGTGATTAGGTCATGAGGGCAGAGCCTTCATGATGGGATTAGTGCACTTATAAAGGAGACCAAAGCAAGACCCGTGGCTCCTTCCTCTGTCCTTCCATGTGAGGACACAGTGAAAAAGTACTCTCTAAGAGGTAGCAGGCCCTCACCAGACACAAATCTGCCAGCACCTTGGTCTTGGACTTCTCAGCCTCCATACCTATGAGAAATAAATTTCCGTTTCCTGTAAGCCACTCGGTTTAAGGTCTATTTGCTATAGCATCTCGAACAGACTAAGACAGGGAGGCAGATATGTTCGAAGGAGAAACTGAGAATGATTCATAGTGACAAATTCAGGGGCCACCCAACAGAGTCATTCTCACCTCTTAACCAGAAGGGACAAGAGACTAATGTAGCTGAAACCACGTGAGAGCTGTATACATGGAAGAGATAGTCATCGATACAATAACCCAGCCACTGCCAAAACAACCATGAGATTATATCCTTAACTCTTTTTTTTTCTCACCCTCTAATCTCACACCAGTACTTCCTATTAATCAAACTCAACTGCAAGTCAGACGTCAAGGGAGCCCAGGTGACACTGAACCTAGAGGCTAGTGTCCCAAGGCACAGACCAAGGCTCGGAATGGACCAGGATGGGCAAATGGAGAAAAACTAAAACATGCTAGAGAGAGGATTCAAATCCACTCTCTGGACCACGCACTCCACTGCCTCTCAAGGGTCAACCAGTTGGCTTTTCTCCTCCATATCTGCAAAGCCTGGAGTGCCTCATCTCCATGGCCACCTTGAAAACAAATGGCCCTTTCACCTAAAGTCATGACTTTCACCAGAAGGGCTCACTGTGCAAGAGTACAGATGGCCCGCTTAAAATAGTTCCCATTAGACGGGTTTTGTTCCCAAGCCGTGTCTCCTGGTTCTAGCCACGAGGAGCTGGTTCTTTCCTCACCCATCATGTACCTCAGGCTAGAACCTTTCATTATTTTTACCCCGCTTTCTACCATAAAGAACGTTCCTTATTTTAGAATTTTAGACCCTCCCAGGCTCAAGGATTTTCTTTCTACACCTCAGTGGGTCAAAGAAAGTAACTTTTCAGCAAAAAGTATCTCTCTCCAAAAAGTCTCACATCACCTACTAGCAAAACATTTGTTCGCTATCAATGCATATGTGAGTAGAGAGTTAGAGATAGTGTTTGCACAAAAAAGGACTCATTCAAATGGAAATTAATGAGTTACTAGTCGTGGTAGTATTGTCACTTTGCCTTAGTGAGGTTAAACAGAAAGCTTACAGCGACTATAGAGAATGACGAAAGTGGAAGGCCCAAGCTCTAGGCAAGAGACGGTGCTTCCAGGAGAACAGCCTGAGACCATTCCCAGCATGCACAGCTATCTCTGACACCATAATGCTTTTCAGCTCAACCCTTCAGCGTGGGTTTTGGCAACATTCTTTGGATTTATCTTCTCCAGAATCACTCTCCTAGGCACCTTCATCCACAAGGAGATGTTTTTTTTTTTTTTTTTTTGACAAGTTACAGATGTTCATCTTTTCCTGAGAAACACCCAGTGCATATTATTTTTCAAAATGTTGAGTTTCACGCCATGAAAATTGTGTTCCTGGCCTTGGGTTAGCATGATATAAGAAACTTGAATAACCATGACCAATGGAGGGATAATCCTTTGTTTTTAACTTTTAAACAGACATTTTTGACATTGCCCATAAGTCTTCTACCCTTTCAGACATTTGTCTAAACCAAAATGCATTTTCCTGTCCAAATATATAGCAAGTTCGAGCTTGTTCCCATTATTTCACCTTTCTCTGCCTCTACAGCCTATCACATATATTATACACAGAAGACACTTAAGCTACAGAAACTTGTTTGCAGGTTATTAAATCTTTTTTCAACTAATTAATTTATTTATACTGTGTACTTAAGGTGTACATGATGCTTTGATGTACATATACACAGTGATATAATTATAGTCAAGCAATTTAACATATCTATCAACATTCATAGTTATCTTTGTCCCCCGGTGGTTGTTAAATCTTCATTCATCAATTTCCTTGCTTTAAAGGGTAAATTTTGATGCCTACAAAATGGGTAATTGTTTCCATAGGAATGAGAACAGCAGGACTCATGGCTGGACATCATGGCTCACACCTATAATCCCAGCACTTTGGGAGGCCAAGGCAGGAGGATCTCTTGAGGACAGGAGTTTGAGACAAACGCGGCCAACCTTGTGAGACCCCCGTCTCTACAATTATTTTTTTAAAAGAACAGGACTATGGAATGAAGATAACATCACAGAGGCAAGGAGTTATGAAATTTGTGGGCTGTCCTCACTGTGGAGATATAGATAGTTCTATTTCAGGGCAAAGTTTCACTGAGTAATGTGAATGTAACCTA
Organism: Tarsius wallacei; assembly: GCA_963574415.1. Taxonomy (NCBI): domain Eukaryota; kingdom Metazoa; phylum Chordata; class Mammalia; order Primates; family Tarsiidae; genus Tarsius; species Tarsius wallacei. The sequence continues at coordinate 8,225 of CAUYQG010230969.1, forward strand.
AGAATCTGTGCATACCTCACCATCTCACCACCGCCATCCTACCCCGAGGTCCTGTCATCTTGCAGGGCACGAGCTTCAGTACTGAACACTTCTTGGGTGTGACCTTCTCTCACTGTGTCTCAGCTGCTCCACAGAATCCCTGCTGCTTGGAATGTGCAATGGCTCAGTCATTCTGAGCCATCCCTCCGTGCAAGGGAGTTAATACCCCCATGGGTGATCCTGGACCAATGGAGGACAGGAGCTGAACACTTCAGAGTTGTCTTCCCACCTGACCTCTTAGAGGATCTCCCATGGGGTGGAGCCCCAGTTGACCACAGAATTTATCAGCATCTTCCACACCACCAGATTGGCCTTGCCTCCTTATTTGTCTAACACTTTCTAGTCCTTCACTTTTGTTTCATCAACCACTTCCTAAAATAAAGTCTTACACCCAAGCCTTTGTTTCAGGCTCAGCATTGTAGAAGAACACAGGCTACAACAACCTCTTAACTCCAGAGCAGATCTTCTAAAATATCAATCATGGTCTGTCATTCCCCTGCTCCAAAACTTTTAATGGGTTCTAACACACTCAGAATAAAACCCAAAGTCTTTTCAATGACTCGCAAGGCCCAGCCTGATCTGGCCAGGCGTCCCTCTCTGACCTCTTACAGTTTTCTCCATATCACTTACCACCATACAGCATTAGAATGTATATTTGAAGCCGGGCTCGGTGGCTCAGCCTGTAATCCCACGCTTTTGGGAGGCTGAGGTGAGTGGATTGCCTGAGCCTGTGGGTTCAAGACCCGCCCGGGCAAGTTGGCAAGACCTCATCTCTACAATAAATCAAAAATTAGCCGGGCGTGGTAGCGCACGCCTGTAGTTCCAGCTACTTAGAAGGCGGAAAGATTGCCGGAGCCCAGCAGGTCAAGGCTGCGGTGGCCGGGAGTGGCCACTGCACTCCTGTCTGGGCAACAGTGAGACTCCAACTCAAAAAAAAAAAAAGAATGTATATTTGATTATCTGTTCATGGGCCATCCCTCTATTTTATTGCAAACTCCATGACCACACATATTTGTCCATCTTATTGACTGATAGATTCCCGTTGCCCGGCTCAGTGTCTATCACTAGGTAGGCATCAGAAAATATGTGTCAAATAAATAATAAGACAAATGATTTTCATCATGCACATGGTTCTAATGCTAGAACTAACATTATAGCAGACAAGGGAGAAAAAACTGGCTCTCAGCTTCTTTGAGTGGCTGCATGATATGTTTATCCAACAATGGGTGATAAATGTGATAAAAATGGCTAAAAAGCCTTGTGCCAATAATAGTCTTGTGGAGGATAGAAAAACAAAGGCCATTCCTCTTGATCAAAAGCTAGATGTAATCAAGGCTGGATTTGCCCAGGGATATTTAGCTTTATAACTACAGACTTAAAGCTAAAAAAAACACCAGTATTATTGAAATGCCTACAGGCAAAATTACTCTATTATTGTGAGTCTAAATGGTCCAGTCCCAAATCCCCTATTTACTCTTTGAAATAATTATTTTAAAAGTGATTTATAGAAAGAGACTTCTCAGGAATGCAATCATATAACACTATAGCACAGATTATAACAATGAATGAAAGAAAAAGAGCTGAATCTAATCTATAAGAAAATCTTCCTTGACACACAAAGGGAAGTATTAGAAAGAGTAAATTATGGCAAAGCCCTGAGAATTCACAACTCTAATCTTAAAAGGAGATGGAGGCCCAAAGAAAATATCCCCTGTTGATGGCCGGGTGTGGTGGTTTACGCCTGTAATCCCAGCACTTAGGGAGACCTAGGTGGGAGGATTGCTTGAGGTCAGGAGTCGGAGACAAAAGGAAGGAGGGAGGGAGGGAGGGAGGGAAGGAAGGAAGGAAGGAGGGAAGGAGGGAAGGAAGGAAGGAAGGAAGAAAGGAAAGAAGGAAAGAAGGAAGGAAAATACTCTCTGTTGAGATGGTAATTACTAAAAGTAAGCATGACCAACTACTTGAGTGCCATTAGGAGTATGTCTGACAGTCACTAGGGTGACCATTCCTCATACACAGCCCCAGATCTATCACTGCTTAACTACACGAGACTGAGTGAATCACTCAACCTTTGTGATAATGTCTCTTGAGAGCAAGGACCATCTCATTCACTTTATATCCTCAGCAACCACCAATGTACCTGGCAAAAAGGAAGTTCCCAATCAGTAGATGAAGAATGAGTGGGTTTGCAGAACTAGTGAGGCAAAATTTGGACTTTCAAAAGGCTAGTGTAGCTTTTAGCCAAAATCAGTATGAAATCTTGATTCTCTTTTAAGGATATCCGTTTGTATTTTTTGCCAATCTATTATATGCATTCTCCAGGCTAAATTAGTCTTTCACTTCTATGACCAAAATGGCTCTCATTAAGATATTTTGATTATAACTTTAAATTAGAAAAGAATCATGTCCAACCACAGGGATTATTGTGTGAGTAGATTTTTTAAAAAACTGCCATGTACAAGTTGGATGGTATGACATGATTGTGGTCTAAAATCCTCTTTAAAACTAAAGATACTGGCAGGGTGCGGTGGCTCAGCCTGTCATCCCAGCACTTTGGGAGGCTGAGCCAAAGCACTTTGGGAGGCTGAGGCAAGAGGAACCCTGAACCCAGGGGTTCGAGACCAACCTGGGCAACCTCGTCTCTACAATAAATCAAAAAATAAGCCAGGCATGGTAGCGTACCCCTGTAGTTCCAACTACTTGGAAGGCTGAAGCAGAAGGATCGCCTAAGCCCAGCAGGTTGAGGCTGTGGTGGCCATGAGCATGTCACTACACTCTAGTCTGGGTTACAAGAGTGAGACCCCGACTCAAAAAAAAAAAAGAAAGAAAGAAAGAAA
>CAUYQG010230974.1:0-38160 GCA_963574415.1 Tarsius wallacei
CGTGCGCTACCACGCCCGGCTAATTTTTTTTGATTTATTGTAGAGATGAGGTTTTGCCTGCCCAGGCGGGTCTCGAACCCGCGGGCTCAGGCAATCCACTCACCTCAGCCTCCCAAGGCGCGGGATTACAGGCTGAGCCACTGAGCCCGAATAAGAGAAATATTTTATAATGATAAATTTTCAATTCATTATGAAAACATTAAACTACTGAATGTGTGTGTATCTAATAAAAAGAGCTTGAAATTCAAGAAATAAAACTGACAGGACTGAAAAGAGAAATATATCCACAATTATAGTTGGTGAGATTAACATCCCTCTCTCAATCACTGATTTTTAAAACTAGACACAAATTAGTAAAGGTATAGAAAATTTGAATAGTTTTACTAACCAATTTGACCTAATAGACATTTGTAGATTGCTACACAAGACAACAGATGGATACACATTTTTTCAACACATATGAAACATTTACTTAGACTACATGCTAAGTGATAAAATAAGTATCATTAAATATCAATGGCCAGAATATATCCTCTGACCACAAAATAATTAAATTAAAAATACAAAATAAGATACTTAGAAAAATTCCAACTATTTGGAATTCAAGATAAAACATTTAAAATAAGTCTTTGGTCAAAAAAAAAAAAATCACGGAGAAATTAGAAAATTATTCAAATAGAACAATGAAAATACAACAAAGAGCAACTTGTAAGGCACAGTTACAAGATTTCCTTAGAGGAAAAGCTATATCTTTAAATGTTTATGTCAGGAAAGAATAAAAGTGTAAAACACATCATTTAAGTTTCTACCTTAAAAAGCTAGAAAAAATGTGCAAATTAAACACAGGGTAACTTAAAAGAAGGAACTAATTAGACAAGCTGGAAATCAATCAAATAGAAATAAATAACAGAAAAAAATCTTTGTAAAAACTTGACTGTTAAAATATTAAAACTGATAAACTTTTACCAAAAGCAATCAAGAAAAGACGGGAAAAAATACGAAAATCAAGAATGAAAAAAGCTATCACTGCAGACCCCACAAACATTAAGAGGATTTTTAAAAAGGGAAGGTAATGAAGAACTTTATAAGTTTGGCAACATGTATAGAATCGACATAAGTGAAAGCCACAACTTACCAAAATGGATGCAAAAAGAAGTACGAAATCTGAAGTTTTATATTATTTAAGAACTTGCATTTGTAATTTAAAAAAACCATGTAAAGCACATATCTGCCTAGATAACTTCACTGATGACCTCTTTCAAACATTTAAGAAGGCAGTAATGCCATATTACATAAACTCTTAGAAAATGAAAGAAGAGGATCTGGATGCAGTGACTCAACATTTTGGAAGGCCAAAGCTGGAGCATCCCTTGGTCCAGGAGTTCAAGGTCAGCTTATGTAACATAGCAAGACTCTGTCTCTATGAAAAATAAAATTAAATTAATTGACCAGGTATGGTGGAATGCACCTGTAGCCCCAGGTACTCAAGGGGTAGAAGCAGGAGGATTCCTTGAGCCCAGGAGTTTGAGGATGCAGTGAGCTATGATTGCGCTACTGCAATCCAGCGTGGGTGACAGAGCAAGACCCTGTCTCTAAAAAAGAGAGAGAAAAAGAAAAAGAAAATGGAGGAGGAGGAAACACTTCCCAACCCATTATTATGCCAGAATAATCATAATTTTGAAACAATACATCTATTACAGGAAACACATACATAACAGGGGCACAAACATACACACACAATTTCTTAAACCTATATTAGCAAATCGAATCTAATACAGAGAAAGAGTAATATATCTTGGTCAAGTTGTGTTTATTCCAGAGACGTAAGGTTGGTTTAATATTAGCCAATGTAATTTACCACATTGACAGAGTAAAATAAAATAAAATAAAATTTTTAAAATACTGGGCACCATAGCTCTTGAATGTAATTTCAGCACTATGGCAAGCAGAGGTGGGAGGATTGCTTGAGCCCAGGAGTTCGAGACCAGCCTAGACAACATAGCCAGACCTCGTCTCTACAAAAGGATCCAAAAAATTAACTGGGCATGGTGGCACATACCTGTAGCCCCAGCTACTCGGGAGACCGAGATGAAAGGACTGTCTGAGTACAGGAGGTCAAGGCTGTGTTGTGCCATAATCATGCCCCTGTACACTAGCCTAGGGAACAAAGTGAGACACTGACTCAAAAGAAAAACAAAAAAAAAGGTCATCTCAACAGTTAAAGAGCATTTAACTAAATTGAACACTGATTCATGAGAAAACGGAGCAAAGTAGCGGTAGAAGGGAACTTCCTCAGTCTGCTAACAGCATCTCTGATAAACTATAGCTAACATCACGCATAATAGTAGAATAGTGAATTTTTCTTTCTTACTTCAGCAACAGGGGAATGATACCCACTCTTATCACTTCTATTCAACATTGTACTGGAGATTCTAGACAATGAAATGAGACCCCTCTTCAAAAGAAAAAAAAGGTAGGGGGAGGGGACTTAAAGACATAACGAATATAAAGGAAGAGGCAAACCTTTATCTTGTCACAGAAAACAAAATGTATATAGCAAATGCCAAGGAATATACCAAAACAAAACAAAACACAACCCTAGTAGAGTTAAGTAAATACAAAAGGTCCTAAGTACAGGAAAAATACAAAAATTGTATATTTATATTTTAGAAGCAAACAATGGAAAATAAAATTTTTAACAATGCCAGGATTTCTACTTCTGGTTAGTATTTAGATGGTTGCAAGAGCTGATCACTTTCACCCTAACAACAAAAATAAACCAAACAAGGTACTGTACCATATTTTTTCTAAACCCGTCAGACAACTGATGATGGCAAAAAACAAAATACCCAAGTAAAAAAAAAAAACAACTCCAGAAAGTGACTAGCTCTTCCCAATGGAAAAGAGACCCATGGTTGTCCTCATCTCTGGTGAAGTGGTAGGATAAAGAGGAAAGGAATCTACCACAGATGGAAAGTGAAACTAGGCAAACTTGTAAAAGCCTTGTTTCATGTGGACTGGTATGACAGATTACAAATTTGAAGTCACAGTCACAGAGCAAGTCTGGCACCAGTCAAATCTTTACAATGGGTCTTTATAGAAGTCTAACGACAGTACACCAAATCTGAGAGCAGGACAGAAATGACACCTCTATGCATGCAGACCTCTCCCAACTGTAAGGCAGTCACCCATTTGAATGGCACTGGCGGAGCAGAGAAAATGAGGAAAATCAGTTCAAAGTACTTAGAATTTGTGTCTACTGAGGGTTGAAGTCAGAACTAAAGAACTGGGAGAATACGTCTACCCTCTCTGCACCTAGCACTAGAGTTTCAGTTTTAAAGGAATGTGAATGAAGTGAGAGATACCTCTCTAAGGCATTTAGGCGGAAAGAGGTCTCCGAAGGAATAGAAAGCCTGGAACAAGACCGAAGATCAAACTTCTTAGATGACAGCTTGGCTATAAAATAAGACATATATCTGGAATATTGCCAGTGGTCAGAAGGGCAAATTTTGATCTTGTTTCAAATTATTTGAAGCCAGTGGTGAAATGCATTAATCCAAGGGGCAACAGAACCCAGAATGAAATCACTACAGATCTTATAAACTCAGCCCCATTTCAGGGAATGGCATGACATACATTTGTTTTGAAGGCAAACACTATTTACTTCAGTTTCTATTTTTTTTTTTTTTTTGGTTCATGTGTAGCCTAAAATCAAACATTACAAAATCGTAAGTTGCAGTTACAAGATTTTCTGAGAGTAAAAGTTATAGCATTTAAGAATAAAGGAAAGAACAAAGGTGCAAAATCCATGATCTAAGTTTCTACCTTTAAAAGCTAGAACAAAAAGGAGAAAATTAAACCTAGGGTAACTAAAAAGAAGAAAATAATTAGACAAGCTGGAAACCAATAAGACAGAAAATAAACAAAAGAAAAAAAATAAAATATTTTTTAAAATTGACCTTTGAAAAAACTAAAGCTGATAAACTTTTATCAAGAGCAGTCAAGAAAATAAGGGCATGCCAAAATTAGAAATGACAAAGGGCTATTACCAAAGAGCCTACACACATTAAAATAATTTTTAAAAAGGGAATATAATGAACAACTTTACGTCAGCAGTAAGTTTAATAACATATATAAAATGGTCAAGATAGGAAATAGTCAATAGAAGACTTAGCTATGACCTAGAAATTAGAATTATCAGACACAGACTTAAAACTACAATAAAAATGTTAAAGGATATAGTGGAAAGATGAACAACATGCATAAAGAAAATAAGAATTTCAGTTGATACTGAAAAATAAAAGAATCAAATGGGAATTCTAGAAGCAAATTCATTAGTTAAGATCACAGCAAACTGGACTCCAGTCAGGAAAGAATCTGTAAATTTAAAAATAGGTCAATAGATAATACCCAAACTGAAAATAAAAAAAATAAAAAATGAAAAAAGAAAACTAAACCAAGCCAAAACAGGACATTTGAGGTATGTGAGGCAATAGCAAATGATCTAATGTACATACAATCTGAGTCAGAGAAGAAGAGAGAGATAATGGTAAAGAAGACTATTTAAGGAAATAATGACTAAAAATTTTTCAAACTTGATGGACAACATCAACCCTTACATTCAAAATGCTCAAGAAATCCCGAGGATCAATTCAGAGAAAACCATAAATATAGTCAGACTACTGAAAACCAAAGATAAAGAACAAATTTCAAAAACAACCAAAGGTAGAAGGGAGGGAGAGACATAGTATATACAGGGAAACAACAATACAAATCATAAAAAAAAAAAAAAAAAAAAATAGAGGCCAGGATACCATTAAAAAATGTTTAAAGTCCAAAAAAATCTCTGTCATCTTAGTATTTTGTATCTAGTGAAATACTTTTAAAAAGAAGGTTTTTTTCTGATTATTTTAAAAGGAAAAATAAAAATTTTTAAAAATGAAAAGAAAAACCATATTCAGACATACAAAAGCTGAAAGACTGTCTCCACCATAATGGCACTAGAAGAAATGTTAATAGAAGCTCTTCAGGCTAAATGGAAATTATACTTAGATGGAAATAGAGACCTTAAAAGGAGGAATAAAGAACACTACAAAGAGTAAATATCTAGGCAAATATAAATGACTTTTTTGTTTAAAAGTCTTCATATGCACAAATATATATAATAATGTAAATATATTTAAAAGACTATTGCACATTTAAAATAACAATGTATTGTGGGGTTTATAGCATGTGTAGAAAATAAGCAGACAAAAGCACAGAAAGTGGGACAGAATTATACTGTATGTGAAGTATTATATCACAGTTGAAGTATCACTGCTGAAGTAGAGTGTGATAAAGCCACCTAATGTAGTAAAAATTTCAATATGCAAGATAAAACAGAACAATTTAAAATGTGATTAATTAATATAAAGCAGGAAAGAAGGAAAAAGGCAATAAAGAATGGATGGGATAAATAAATACCACATATGAAAATGGAAGAGTTAAAACCAAACTTCTCAATAATCACAATAATTGAAAATGGACTAAACAATCCAAGTAAAATACAGAGATTTTCACACTGGATGAAAAAAAAAGATCCAACTATATGCTATTTTAAGAAATACGCTTTACATATGAAGAGAAAGTAAAAGAATGGTTAAAGATACACTTTAAAAACAGTTTAAGAAAGCTGATGTGACTGTATTAATCATTAAAGTAACCTCAAAATGTAGAATATTACAATAAAGACCCTCTATAAAGGAAAAAAACAACTTAGCCAGAAGACATAACCCTAAATATATATGCCCTTAATAATAGAATTTCAAAATAAAAAAAATAACAGAACTAAAGGGAGAAGTAGACCAATCCACAGATAAAGTTAGAGATTTTTTTTTTTTTTAAATTTGGAGTCTCACTCTGTTGCCCAGGCTGGAGTGCAGTGGCAAGCTCATGGCCACCACAGCCTCTACCTGCTGGACTCAGGTGATTCTTCTGCCTCAGCCTTCCAAGTAGCTGGAAATACCACACCCGGCTAATTATTTATTTATTTATTGTAGAGACGATGTCTCCTCATGTTGCTCAGGCTGGTCTCAAACCCCTGAGCTCAAGCAATCCTATCACCTCGGCCTCCCAAAGTGCTGGGATTACAGGCTTGAACCACCTTGCCCTAAACCATATTCTGTGCCATAAAATAAGTGTCAATACCTATCAACTGACTGAACAGATACAGAGTAAGTTCCCTGACTAATCATAGATTTAAATACAAAATCAATAAAACTATGATACCTAGGAAAATTCTCCCAAACACAGAAAGCAAACCCACGGGCCATAGAATAAATCATAAGGAATTTCAGAAAATATTTTGAACTGGTGGTAATGAACTATAACAAACAAAAACCTGAGAGAAAAATCAATAGCTTTACATACTTATTAGAAAAGAAGAGATATATAAAAATCAATTATCTGACTTTTCACCTTAAGAAGTTAGGAAATGAAGAATAAGTAATAAAGTTAAATGGGGCCAGCTATGAAGTAAAAAGTGCACTACAACAGATAAAATCAGCAAAGTTGATTTTTTGTAAACATCTACTAACACTGATCCTTATCTATAAATGACTGTTCCTCTGCTGTCAGCAAAGTGCATGAAAGTAAGGACATGTGTCTTTGCTTACATTTGTTTCACTGTTCTGTACCATGTACCAAATAAAGGCTCAATTGTGTAATTATAACCACAGGAAACACTGATCCATTCAGCCTACATCCTGATCCAAGAGGAATGGATCAGATAATAAAGACTTTGATGTGCTAAGTTTTTATATTTGAGGGTTATCAGTTCAATTTCTCTCTCTCTCTCTCTCTCTCTCTCTCTCTCTCTCTCTTTCTCTCTCTCTCTGATTCTCTCTCTCTTACACACACTCTCACCCACACAAAGACCATCATTTAACTATCATTCATTTTATGGAAAAAATATTTTTAAAATAATATGAATTTACATTATCCTAGTAATTGCATGCCACTTTACTTTCAAATGATTATAAATGTCTTATCAATAATGATGATCTGCACAAGAATTAAATACAAATTGGCAAATCAACCACATGACTATAATATTACCTTCTCCAAGCTGGGTAATCAATGGTATCACTAATTTCTTGTTCTTGATTTTACCACCTTCACCATTCTAGATAGCTCTAATTTATTGGATTTCCCAGAGTGTACATTTTTAAAATATTTGTTTTACTTATTAATCATGTAATACACATTTGCTTTAAGAAAAGCTTGCAAAATGAAGTACATTTGAATAAATGACTCCCAAGTATATAATTTAAAGACAAATATTATGTTCTTACCTTATATTTCCCTCAATAATGTTTTTATTGAATATTGGTGCATAATAGTATGGCTTGTTCTTTTTTTTCTTCTACTTTATGTAGTATTCAATTTTTTCCTCCATCTTCCAGTATCATTTTGTAGCATATTTTCCCCCTTGGAGAGAATCCATACATCTCAAGTCAAGATCATCCTAGACCTTTTCCATTTTATTTTCTACCATTGTGATTGGGATCTTATTTCCTATCAATGGTTTCTGCCAATACATCATCTTCTGGATTGTCTCTAGATTTTCCTAGCCATTTTACCAAACTATCATGAAATTTGAAATTTAACTTGGGTCTTCTAGGAAAACAATTATACATAATTTCCAAATATAGGTCTACTTTCCCATATTCATTGTTTGTTTCATATATATTTCATAGATTAAAATTTCTAGAATATTTTAAAATGGCAAACAAATTGTCAATCTGTGCTTTGGTCCTGATTTTAATGGGAATGCCTTAAGTGTATTATCATTATGATGTTTTTGGCTACTGGCATTACAGTGATATACTCTGCAATATATAAAGAATTCTCTCTCATACTTGGTTCACAATAATTTCTTTTGGAAAATGGATGTGGAATTTTGCATATTTCAATTAGGTGATAATGGTTTTTAGTTTACCTTTTGATCTGGTTTAAAACCAATATCCAAATACTGAACCATCCTCATCGTCCAAGGCTAACCTTAGGAAACTTGGCTTGTTTTCCTTTTTACTACTTAATTCTGGCTATTAGTATTTCATTTAGGATTCTAACTCTCGTATTTATAATACAGACAGGTCTGTGAGTCTCACTTTTTGGGTATTCTCTAAGAAAAGGGGAGAAACAGAGTGAGAGCTAGTATTTACTAGGTTACTGCTACCTCTAGGACACTGCATTAGTATCATACATATATGATTTTTCACAAATTTTTTCACAATATTCTAAAGTTATCTGGCTTATAAGTGTTTGTTTATATTTATTCTACATATCTTGATTAAAAGTATTTGTGTACATTTACTTTTCAGTATTTATTCCATTTACATATGATGGCAATTATCAGTGCCTTGAACCTTTGAAATAAAGACAGCCATCTTACTTTCAGGCCTTTTGTAGAGGTAATTATTTGATAATTGTTTCAATTTCTTCTTAGTTTTAGTCAATTTGAGTAACTTTGAGCTTCACAAGGTGTTCCTGACCTAGTCCTACCTATTTTCTTATTCAGAGTTTTCTTGGATCCCTACCTCTATTTAAAAAGATCATACGTACACATGTATGCACACATGCGCACACACACACCTCCCACACAAATTAATTCGGCAGGGTTGAATTTTTGCAGTAATTGAATCACCATCTTTTCTTATCCCTGCACTCTCACACTTGTTCCCTTAAAAACTCTTTCTCTTCTACGTGTGGCTAGCAAATAGGGGCTCATATGAGTGAGCTGTGCTACATAACACCATTTCCCTGTTCACAAAGCTTATGTTTTGTTATTTATTTTATTAATTTCATTGTATCTATTACATACCTAGCTAGGACAATCTGCTGGATGAGATCATTACTAAGTTTTCTCTTATAGTAGGTGTATTTAACCTATTGCATTTGTTGTATTAATTCTGCTAGATTTTTGTAATGTTATCTTTGCCTCTTCCTTTTTTATTACTTTTTTTTTTTTTTAAGAGACAGGGTCTTACTGTATCACCCAGGCTGGAGTGTAATGATGTGATCATGGCTCACGGACAGCCTCGAACTCCTGGGCTTAGGTGATCCTCCTGCCTCAGCCTCCTGAGTAGCTGGCACTACAGCAACATAACCACCACACCCAGTTAATTAATTTATTTCTATTTTTGTAGACATGGGTCTCACTATGTTGCCTAGGACGGTCTCAAGCTTTTGGCCTCAATCGATCCTCTCGCCTCAACCTCCCAAAGTGCTAGGATTACAAGCTTGAGCCGGTTGCCTTCTCTTTTCTTTTCCCTCTCACTTTGCCACACACATAGTGTTGTTTGTGCTTTGGATAATTTATAGTCTATGTTAAATTTTACCAATAGATAAATCTTCTTAACTATTCAAAAAATCCTTAAATACTTATCAAAGTTTAAAAATCAATAAGAAAATAATTTAAATTTCCATTTATGGAAGAGGAAGAAATCTATACATTTCTTTTTTTCTTCAGTTCTCACTCCTCTTCTTACCTAGTTTCCTCTTTATTTATAACACATGATCACTTTGTCTTTTACATATGTATATAAACAATGTTACAAGTTATACTTCCCTCTAACATTTACTATTCACTGCCAGTCCTTTTAAGTTTCAACTTCCTAAACTTGGATTAATTTTTATCAATTTTTGGCATTCCCTATGCTTTGGGTACCAAGTTAATATACTTAAAAACTTCTATAAATGTTAGCTTTAGAATCATGAAATAGCTAAGAGTTCGTGGGTCAATTTTTTTTTTTTCATTGAGAAAGAGAAGTGTTATCAGAGAAAGAGCACTTTTACATTTTTATTTATCACTGGGATACTCACATTACTTATCTTTCCAACTTAAAAAAATCACCATGTATGTCTAGGTTTGGATCTCTGTTCATGAATTTCACCTGGGGCACTGTGAATATTCCCATTTCTAAAATTCACTTTTTTTTTCTCCTGTGGAAAACAGTGTAGCGATTCCTAAAAGATCTAAAAATTGACCTTCCATACGACCCAGCAATCCCCCTTCTGGGAATATACCCAGAGGAACTCAGGTCAATCTATGAAAAAAGATACCTGCACACGCATGTTTATTGCAGCATTATTTGCAATAGCAAAAACATGGAACCAAACATGCTGCCCATGGAAAATAGACTGGATTAAAAAAAAATGGTACATATACATGGTGGAATATTACACAGCCATAAAGAAGGACAAAATTATGGCCTTTGCAGCAACCTGGAGGATTCAGAGTCTGTAATACTCAGTAATCTATCATAGAATCAAAAAATTGAGTACCACATATTCTCACTCACAAGCGGACCCTGAACATTTATCATAATACTATAAGAAAGGAATTGGCAGTAGTGGGACACTGCTGGGGGGGGTGACATAACATCAATAAAGTTATCTGATCTCAAACCAGGCGAAGTGGGGACAAAAGGGAGACCCAAAATTTACCTGGATGATGACCACTTATCTACCTAATCATGAAGTGTACCCCACATCTTTAAAACATTTTAAAAATTCACATTTTTAAAGAACTGTTTTGTTGCATCTTTAGTGACTGTTTCTATTCCCAATGTCTTCTTCAGAAAGACCAATTACGCAAACTCTGGGTCTCAACTCATCCTCTTGTGAATTCATGGCTTCCAATCTCAACTGGGCCAACATTTTCTTTTCTCCACATCAGTTATTTCAAAGCTCCTTTGCTCTCAAACCCTTCACTTGGCAGAGTTTGGCACAAGGGTCAACTCCAGCCCATTGCCTGCTTTTGTAATAGTTCTAATGGAACATGGTCACAATCACTGGTTTCTGTATTGGCGATGGCTACTTTCATGCTACAATGGCATAGTTAAGTAGGTGGGATAGACCCAATGGTCAGCAAAGTGTAAAATATACTACCTAGTCATTTTGGCTTGCTGACCCCTAAATCCATCACCTACTCCCTTTACTCTGAATAGATTGCTTCCCAAGTAATATAAGATATAATATAAAAATACTGACACTTCGCCCACCAAAAGGAAAACAAAGGAAGAAACTCAACTTTAACCCCATCCTATAGTTTTGAGCCCATGTTCTATATTCTTGGAGCATCTATTTCCTCACTCATTCCAATACTACTTCTTTCCCCACTTCGAAGTCTCTTTCCATTTCTACTTTGGCAAATCTGATTTGTATTTTAGCTTCCCATTTGACCATTCAGCAGCATAAGACCCTTTTAGCCATTTCTTCTCTTGAAATATTCTCCTCCAACTTCCGAGAGGGACACCTGTGATTTTATCTTGTGCTTCCTCTTTTGCAGGCTTCTCTTACTCTGCTTGTTTGTTTCTGTCCTGAGCCGTCTTTCTTTTCAGCCCACATATGCTGATTATCATTTGTATACTGATAATTACTTAGTTTGTAACTGTGATCACTTTCACATGTCCAACCTGAACGCATCATAGGAACCTTAAAACTCAACAGCCTACAAATAACTTTTTCTCCAAAACCACTCCTACTCTTGTGATTATCAGTGAATAGTATGACCCTACACCCAGTTACCCAAATGCAAAACCTGGATGTCACTCGATTCCTCTCCCTTCTACCATATGCAATTTATTTCCAAGTCCTTTCAATACTTCTCAAAACTCCCCCCTTTTCTCCGTCTCAACGTCCTCAGACTAGCACAGAGCATAAGCATCCTTCTCCACTTAAGAAGGTCTCATTACCATCTCCTCCAGGCCCCTCCGAACTGTGTAAAGATTGCTAGATTGCTGAGGATCATCACGTACCCCCATTTAAAATCCTTCAATGGTCATAGATCAAACAATAACAAAAAAACCATTACCCTGCCTTACCGCTTTACATTAGTTTTCTTTTCCCTTTACATGCTAGAATATAGTCATGTTCATTTTCATTTCTATAACCATTCCATATGAATCTTGGGCAACCTGTAAGATTTCATATAATGGGATGGATGACTCCCCCTGCTAAGCTGCCTATTTTCCAATCTGTCTAGATATCACTTCCTTAGGAAGGCTATATGGGACTTCCACCCCCACTCCTGACTAGGTGCTTCTCTTGTATACCTATCAAAACAATGATCACAAACTATGTTTATAATTGTGCTTTCTTCAAGAAAACAGGCTTTATGAGCACACTACTTTATCACTATAAACAGAGTTCCACAGTGTGAGGCACTCCATCTAACTGATAGAAATTAAACAAAATCATCTTTATTTTCATCTATTCTTGCCTTGTGATTTGAGAGCATGTCTCAACCTTGTCTTCTACTGACTCAAATGTCGGCTTTATTATTTCCAGTGTTCTCAAACTTAATGCATCCTACCACTACTCTTTTCCAATTGCATGCCATTCTCATTTTTCATCTTTGCCTGTTCAATTTTCATGATGACTCTTTTTTTAAAGCATTTTATAAAGTATACATTCTAAAAACCTCTGCTTATGGCAGTGAATCTATTTTAGAGCAAACTGAGTATGAGAGTCCTCAGGGTACTGGTTGCTTTTTTTGTGCTACAACTGTTATTCATAAATCCCACATTTCTCTTTGCTTGTATCTGGTTTGAATTTGAGCAAAAGGGTAAGATACCACAGGAATTGTTGTCTGTATGTCAGACTGGCACAGGACTACACCTGAATCCTTTACCAAAAAAAGCAAGAAGGTAGGGGCAGGGGGTGAGGGGGAGATGGAGATAGGTGGACAGGAAACACAACAGGAATGACAAACTTTGTTTGCCACCATCCACTGCAGATGCAGCAAACTTCTCTGGTCCCCCCCTCCAAAAAAAACCCCCAAAATATAAAAAAAACTATAATAGCAGCAACATATTATGTAAAGATGTCAACCAATGTGTCTTCTATTTAAAAATAGTGATCAAAGCGAATGCCACTTTTGGACTTCTCTTAGAAACAAATGATTCTGAGGTGGTAGATGGAGGAGATACAACAACCCAATGTTCTCAATGTATTAAGGGATCTGGCTGCCAGAGGAGACGGTAAAAGTTTACATACAATTCATTAGTAATATCTAGAATATGACCAATCACTTGTCCTGTTTTACTATGCTTTCATAGACAATTGTTGAATTTTTTTAACCAGTCTTTTATTCTTTTAAGGGGAATTCAGGGTACGTGTATGTATGTCTTGGGTACATGGAAGATTTTCCACTGTGCCTTTCTGCTGCCATACTGGCCGTAATTTTAAAGCACTGTGTTACTGTTACTAAGCTGGTTCAGGAATAATATCCTGTCCCAAATCTGCTTGTTACAGCAGCATATGATTAAGTTGTCTGTAATAACCGAAATTAAGATGGGATAGGAGTGACAAGAGAAAAAGTGATTTTTAGAAGTGCCATATTAACAACATGTAGCAGTAGAGTAAGTCATTCAGTGTTGATGGTTCAAACATATTAAAACAAATACATGTGGAATATTTCACAGTCAGAAATGTCTTTAGTAGGTTCTAAAAAATACTAGTTTCCCAATGTAGAAAAGACAATTACTATGCATATTTTATCATATCAAATATATGGAGCTTTTACAAAGCATACTATTCTAAAAGAGTTTGCAGTTTTCAAATAAACACAAAATAAAACAAGTAACTCTGAATAAGTAGTAACAACTTTATTTTAACTCAATGTGTTGAAATGCAAAAAATATTTTCAGCAACAAGATACAAGTAGTATGTATCTCATCGTTAACATCAGCTAATTAAAAACAAGGCTGAAAAGTCCAATACAAGTTTTTATACATTTGAATCTTGAAAATCAATTTCCCCCAGAACTAATTTTTAAATAATTTTTGTAGAATTTTATTTTCAAAAATGAGATTCATTTAAGTTATATCTTCTTTTTTAAAAACTGAATGCAAAATTTACTGGGTTACAGTATACAATGATAAACTCTAACAGAAAAAGATTTAAATATAAGAATTTCTTGTCAAACATAAAGTTCACATACTGCAAACAGAAGACACGGTGTGATTTCATTCCTAGTGAAGAGGAAGTCTTGCATATGATAGGCACTCAATATTTGTTCAACTGGACCTAAAATTTACATCATTCCATGAACACTTAAATAAAGTAGAGCTCGTAATCTGTATAAAAAAGGTTTGTAAAATACTCTTATGTGTGCTGAAAGTGCTGTCATTATAATCTGAGAACACTAAAACAAACTCACTCATCCACCTACCTTCTTCTGCAAGAATACACTGAATATATTTATTTTATCCATTAAAGAGCATGCGTGTCCAAGTCAGAATAATTCACCTCTTCAAGTATACTTGGCTATGAGCAAAGCTTGTTTAATTGGAGATTTTCACAAAACTTAACTTAATGAACAAAGTTCCTGTTCCATTTTAGTAACACTGAGTAATATCTATGATCCACAATTTTATAAGGAATTCTGCTTAGATTTTAAATATATGCACAGAATTTAAAAGGGTAAATAAATTATTAATTATACTTTTGGCCATCTAAGCTCTTACTCAGATCTAGTTTAAGAATAAACCAATAATGTTCATGACAATTTTTCAAGAGATTAATATTTTAAAATTTTATTTTATTATAACTGTTGTCCTAAAAAGGCACTGTTTTTCACATTTCATCATGCAGTAAGTTGATCACATTTTTGAGAATTATCGTTCCTCTGCTAATCAATTGTCCCCCCAAATACAGCATATTTAAATGAAATATTTCAACTAACCTAAACTTTCAACATTTAACTTATTCCTATATTCAGAAATTCAGTCTTCTGAAAATACCACACATAAGGCCCAAGCAAATACAGTTACATATACATACACGCGCACACGCACACATAAACACACATACATACACACGACATAATTCATGCAAGGTTCTCCAATTACCATTTCAAGACAATGACACATGACTATTCAAGGAGGTAACATTGGCAAGCCATATTATGGCACCTTCATATTTGTGCTCCAAGTATCAGTACACATTAAAATTAAAAAATGAAAAAGGCACAAATATAGTGTTTCTATATCTTGTCTAAAGAATAGTTATCCAATGACTTTTTATAATATGTTATATTTAAAAATCACTCACTACTTTCTAAGAAAAAGCCCTGTTTAAGTGACAAGAGAGAAACAACAATAGGCTGATAGTTCAAAAGGCTGGACAGATCTGTGCCTATTTTGAAAACAATGCATGTAGTTTAGAAAGGGAGGGAGGGGGAGGCTATTAGAGCATTCATGTCAGACTACATTAATAGTTTTATATCATTGCCTCAAGAACCCAAAAAACCAAAAATATACATAATAAATAAAAAATAAATCAACTATGATATTCTGTTAGTTATAATGGTAGGCATTATATTATCTGAAAAGTGGACATTTTTACAAACATGGATATTCTTACAGCACAGTGTTTGACATATTTGGTACAAAATGCGCTACCAAATTAAAAAAATATATAATAAAATCTTTAAGTCTGCAATAAGCACTAGAGTAAGTAAGAATAAACAGAAATGTTCATTATATGGTATTATTACTGAAGTTACTGTGGTTAGAAATGTAGATTCAAGAAGTGAATTAATTCACAATGTGCCGGTGTGGTGTGCATTTGATATAAATGGATACATCAATACTTTTCTGATATATGACAACATAATTCTATAGCTTGAGGGAGTTTTTGTTTTCTTATAAGACCCCGGCAAAATCTTAAATTAAAAGTTTATATAAGCTGGGTGCAGTGGCTCATGCCTGTAATCCTAGCACTTTGGGAGACTGAGGTGGGAGGCCCACTTGAAGCCAGGAGTTGGAGACCCACCTGTGTAACATAGCAAGACCCATCTCATAAAAGAGTGTGTATATAATAGGCTCAATCTTATGGTGGAATTAAGGAAGTGAATGTCTACTTCCCACAATATTCTTACACAGAATGAAGTTCATCACCAGGTAAGAATCTTTCTTCTATTCCCAAGGGAGTTTTCCAATTTCAAATTTAAGTTACCATAACAAAAACTGAAACTATACAGAAAGAAACAAAGATATGTGAAAATATGAGCTTTTAAACAAATGCTTATTTGATAGTTTGTTCAATGTAAATATAAACCACTCTTGATATATCAGAATTGTTCAGTTAGTTAACACCTAACACAGAGATAGCAAAACATAATACCTATTTGAAAACCTCAAGCTTCGTTTTTTTCCTTTTGTCCTAAATGCAAAAATTAAATAAACAAATTATATAAATCTTAATCTGAAGAATAAAACTGTATGCAAACCTACAGGCATATGCATTTTTTTTCCAGTGACACACTTTCCCCTTGTGGTCAAATATACATCTTGTTTAAGAAGCACATTGTCACTACCACAGTAAGTCAGAAGTAGGATCTGACACTGACTGCTCCTGCTTCTCCAGGACAATGCACCAGAATAACTCTGCTAAGAACACAACTATCAAACACTGAATGTGTGTATGTATTTAAAGCTAAAACTCACTTATAATAAGGAACTGGCCCATGAAAAGCAGTTTATAAATAGTTTATCCTGTTCACATTATGCAGAACTTCAGTATCATCCACAATGTTAGTACAGTAACTGAAATACAAAGGAAAAAATAGGGTGGCCGAAGGTTCAGTGTGGCCTGATACAGTCTAAGCGCTCTCTCCTTTAGTATGCATCTCCCACAGGCAAATAACATCAGTTCATTATTTGAAGGAGAGTAGACTATCCAGGACTCGTTTACTGTTCAGGTGTCTTTTCCAAAGTGTGAAAAACAGGAGTAAACTCAATAACGAATACCTTTAATCCAAACCAATTTAACTATAATCAAGGATATCTTTTCTCATCTATCATCACAAACATCCCAGTTGCCTCCATTTGTCTTAAAAAATTCTTTCAAAAGTTAAGACACAATTAACTATACCTTATTAATTCCCTCAAAAGCAAAAAAATATATGTACCATTCAGCATACAAAAATTACACATTAAAAGTGCATATATATCTTTCTTAATTGGCCCACTTATTAAATTTACATTTGGTCATCCTTACTTTTAACATGTACAGAATTCTTCATATAAATGTGGTCACTATAAATTTAAAAAAAACTATTTCCATACATTACATGCTTTCTTCATGAAATCTTAACATCAATCAGTTCTCAGTCATTGTAAACTTGACAACCCACAGTTTGTTGGACAGTTAACATATAGACAAACATCACAAATTTCACTAAAAATTTGGGCCAACTCATTGCATATTTGCCCCCTGAAATGCAAAATAAATTAGAAGTGAAGCAGTGTATTGCCATAACTTACCTTGAAGGTAAGCAAGTTCTCCTAAATTTATAGAACTTAGACTGGAGACATTACTGGTAAACCCCAATACAAGTGCTTTTAAGGAGAACCTAGTTTTAAACTTTGAGATAGCATAGGACAAATCCTATAAAATTCACGTTTCTTTCTCAAAATAATGGAAGATCTTTTTGAAACTTAATATCTTCAGTTATCAATATTACTGCATTATGGAGCTAGTGCAATCCTGCATAGCCTTGGTCAAAATGACAAGGCACAAGAAAAAAAAATTAAAATATTATATGAACAAGAGAAGTCATTGAAGATAATTTAAGGCCTTGAAGTGAATTAATCAGTCTAATTTAAAGCTGAAGAATAAACCATAAATTATCCACCTGAAATGCAAGCAATATGCTTTTTTCAGTTTCTGTTCTGTGGACAAAATAACAGAAACAACTCTTGTTTATGGTTTGTGTATTAGAATCCTTCTGGACCTGGAGGAGTAAAAGTCAATTCCATTTTTCTACTGTTCATGGAAGATTTCAGGACTGTTTTAGCCGTTTGCGTGGAATGCCAAACTGTGGACACTGTGCAGATGCTAGTGCTCGGAAGGCTTCTGCTACTAAGTGAGGGTGAGACTGAATCATAGATTTCCACCCTGATGTCTCCATTATGTCGGTTGCTTGGCTGAAAAATAAAATTAAGAGATGTTTAATAAAGAATACTTTCCAAAATGCACTGCTGCATTGTCAATTTTTTTAAATTTGTGAATTTCAAAATATTCAAACACTGTCTACCTCTCTATTTGTTCAAACTATTTGATTTTATTAAAACATCATTTTTACCATACTGGTATTTTCTGTGGCAACTAAAAGTATTAAATTTTTCTGGAAGTTCTACTCCCCTGAAGTATGTGGCTCTGGTCTCCATAGTTCTCTCACTGTTAACATTTCTGTACCAGCTCTTTCAAGGGCCCCTTTCTCTTCTTTTACCTGCCTCTTACAAGGTTTTATAGAACTACTCTTCTCTCTTTACGTGTATTAGTCATTCTATCTCATCTACTTTTCACAATATAACTACCATATTCATGGATGTTAACTCCTGAATTGCTAAATCCTAGGCTTTTCCACAAGGCTTGTTCCCAACTACTTGCTCTCGTACCTAGTTGTGCCGCAAGACCCATAAACTCAGGATTGTCAGATGAGAACTCATCATCTCTCTCCCCAAGCCCCAAATTCTTCCTCCTACATTTCTAATCAGTTAAAGCTTCCACCATCACTCAGTAATTCAAGTTGAAAATCCGGAAGTCACCCTAGAATTTGTCCTTTCCAGACCATCATTAAAACCTTATTTTAAGGCCTGAAAGGCTTCAAAGACGTCTTGAATAACTGGTTAAGGCCCACATCATCTTATATTTGGATTATGACAACAGTCTCCTAATTTGTCTTCTAGTCTCCTATCCTTCTCCTCTCAAATCTAGCTTCTAAAATGCTACCTCGGTAACATGACTGTATCACTCACGCCCTCTTTTATTGTTCCCCATTGCCTATATCCAAGTTCTTTAGCAAGAGAAACATGGCTCCTTATGGCTGGTTCCCTACTTCTCCTCTCCCTCTCTCTTTCTTGCTCACGTCCATGATCTGGAATTTTACATGATACTCAATTGCTTACTGTCCCCTATGTACAGTATGTATGCTCTCACTAAGCAATCATAGAAAACAGATGCTCAAGCAACAAGTCTACCCTTTCTTACCGCCTTATATCACCCACAATCCAAATGATATCCAAATACTATAGATTCTCCCTTCAAAGTATTTCTCATATATTTTCATTTCTCTCTAGTACCACTGTCACCAATCAAGTCTCATTTCACCATTCATTCTTGTCTGAACTTCTTCAATAACTTTTCAACTGGTCTAACTGTATTTAACCCTGTTTTTCAACTACTACCGCCACCTCAACCTCCCTACAATCCATTCTCCACACTGCAGGCACAGACTGCTAAAAATGTAAACCTAATCATGCCCTACCCCAGTTGAAAACCCTTTACTAGACACCAATTACTCTTCAAATAAATGTCTAAAAGTCCTAATGCTGTTTTCCATGGCCTTCAAGGATCTGACCTCTGCCTGTCCTCTCCAGTTTCTTCTTATTAACTAACTTCTTCCTCTGCCACCCCCCCCCACTATACTGCTTATACTGCTGTTTCTCATCATAAAAACTGCACATCACATTTTCTTTCTCTAGGATGCACTTTTTCTCCTCTCTTCCCTCTTCTTCACCAGGGTAACTCCTACCAATACTTGAGGCTTTTTGGTTTTACAACAATTCCTTGTGAAGTCTTTCTTTGACCCCTAGATTAGGTTAGGTCCCTTTACTATGTGCTCCTATGGGTATGCCATACACATATACACACACACACACAAATATATATGTTGTATATATATTCCTTATCATCATACTTTATTGCAATTACTTGTTTAATCTACTGCTATATCATAAACTCCATGAAGGCAAGGAAAATACCTGTCAAGCTCACTGCTATATGTTCTATTCTGAACACAGTGCCTTGGGAACTTACTGGATAATAAAATGCAAGTATTTGTCAAATAATTTGTCTATGCCATCCTTTTTATCTACAATGCCTGGTACTTCCTTCTTAGTTCTACTAACTCCAATTCATGATTTAAGACTCAGCTCAGTCATCTCCAGGAAGTCATCCTCAATCTCCAGGCCTAGTCAAATGCCTGTACATATCCTCCTTTATCATATTGCCTACCATATTATAATGAAATGATATATTTAGATAACTATCTCTATTAGATCAATTTCTCAAGAACAAGAATTTTCCCTCAAATTCTTTTTATATGCAGCACCCTAGCACTGTGCTTAAAACACTATAGATGCTAGGGAAATGTCTGTTAAATTAAACAATAGCTGATATAAACAAAACAATTTTCAATTTACAAATGTCAAATTACAAGTGTGTCACTGTTTAAAATTTCAACTAGTTGTTTAGAATCACATGGATACCTAATAAATCTGATATTTTCATTTATTAATTGAATAAAATATCTACTGAATACCTGTACATACAACACAGCTTCTCTGAGGGGTATAAAATAAGCTATTTTTTTACACCAAAGAAGCTACACAATGTAAAATATTTCATTAATAGAGTAAAACTAAAGCTAGACAGTGGCTAAGTACAAAGAATCACAAATTGCTATTTGCTGCTAATACAGTACATTTTAAATTCAAAATTATTTTTTTAGGATCCCATACTATGATGATATCCTGTTACCATATACTGACCAATACATACAACCAATAATTTAAGTATATTTTTTACCTTCAGAAAACAGAAGTCACAAACGAATAGGGAATCAGTTAACTAACTTCATCAAAACAGATGAAAGCAATGGGAAATAATTAAATCAACAAACTAATTCATTTTACTATTTTAACTAGTAGTTTAAATAATGTTAATACTTATTTAATTTTTTAATAAATAATACCTTTTTTTGGCTTTCTTATATCCACTTTTGATATATGAGAAACTGAGTTTTGAGAGTTTATAGGCAAAACCAATCAAAAACAGATGCAAAAACTTCAACCTACTGCCTCTTTTCCCTTTTTGATTTCAAATAATTACAAAGAATAGAAAAGTCACTGAAAATGAGAGAAGGAAAAAGTAGAATACATCTTAGTTCATATTCAAAAGATCCAGGCTTAGAAAGATAAAGCAACTATTCAACCTCTTAGAGGTAAAGGGAAAAAGAAATATCAAATTGCTACCATTTTTGGAATATGAGGCAGGTAGCCTAATAAGGCATATGATACAAGGTACTTGGCTAGTCCAAGAAGCACCAAGTTAGCCTTCAAATATAAAGGCTAAGTAAGTTTGGAGGTTACATTCCTCATAGGGATTAAATGAATATTTCTCTCACTTTTAGGAATGCTTTCTGAAAGGGTAGTGCTAAATCTCTAGCAGCCCTTATTATCTAGACTCTTTCATGTACCATGTAGCATATGCACTTAAAAAATTAGAGCGCCAGTCTCAGTTTGCATTAGAAGCTGATCTATAAGGCAGCACTATATATAGACTCAGGAATTCACTAAGTAGTCATTAAAAAAAAACCCAAAAAACTAGCAGCTTGTTTCCTATAACTAACATCTGGATTCATACGTGTTGAAGACGAACAAAAGGCTATGCAAACACTTAATTTCATTTATGCAGATCAATTTTAAGTCAGAAACTGATGTCATCTTACTTGCTGTTCCAGTTTTTCCCATCTTTACACCCAAGTTGTCGAAGTACACTGCACCTGCATTGAAGATTTAAACACACTTTAAAAAAGTTTGGTGAAAAAATATGGAAGGTGTCATGTCCACTGAAATACAAGCATAGCTTACCTATTAATAAAGTCTATGGCTTGTGCTTTCAACTGTTCTGCACTGTGCAAATCTGCAAGGACAAGGGTATCAGCAACATTTTCTACTGAGAGGTTACTACACAAAGCTTCTTCGCACATGACCTTCAGCCGTTCCAGTGCATACTAGCCAAAATGAAAATATAATCATTACATACTATCCAAGATGAAAATATAGCCATCACACATTACATTCGTAACTCAGAAAATACATTCGTAACTCAGAAAATAAAGTTAAAGAGTATTATTCTCTAAACTAAGATTATCTTAACATCTTTAAGTTGTTTTAACCTAGTATGAAGAAAATGTAAATGAATTTAGAAAACTAACTTTCTTTAGAAAATTTAAATTTGCATAAGTACAAAATACAGTGAATTTTTAGGGTAGGGTTTATACTAAGAAACTACCTTATAACTCAATATTCTTTTTTTTTTTTTTTTTTTTGAGTTGGAGTCTCACTCGCTCCTGGCCACCGCAGCCTCGACCTGCTGGGCTCCGGCGATCCTTCCACCTCAGCCTTCCAAGTAGCTGGAACTACAGGCGCGTGCTACCACGCCCGGCTGATTTTTTGATTTAATGTAGAGATGAGGTCTCGCTTGCCCAGGCGGGTCTCGAACCCGCGGGCTCAGGCAATCCACTCACCTCAGCCTCCCAAAGGCGCGGGATTACAGGCTGAGCCACTGAGCCCGGTTTCAATATTCTTAATGAGTATATTTCTCTTCTCTACTATTTCAAACACTAAAGTGTACCACAATCTACACCAACCACTGCCAACCACTCAGTCTAAAAGAGTGAATTCATTATAAAGCTAAACAAATCATATTCATAACCAATGAAAATTCTTGCAGTTATTTGTGTATATTATGTAATATAACACGTGGAGTTGTTTTGCTGAGATATAACTGACATACAATAAAGTACACATAAGGTTCATACTTTGATAAGTTTATACAGTCATAAAATCATCATCAACTCAAGATAATAAATATACCAAATCCTCCCTCAAAGTTTCTTTCTACCCCCTTGTCGTCTTTTCCTCTTGCCCCACCTCAGGCATTACCTCTGATATGCTTTCTATCACTGCAAATTCGTTTGCATTTTCTGGAGTTTTCTATAAATGAAATAATGCAATATGTACTCATTTTTGTTAGGCTTTCTTTTTGGGGCGGCGGGGGTTGGAATCTTACTCTGTTGCCCAGGCTGGAGTGCAGTGGCACACTCATGGCCACCGCAGCCTTGATCTGCTGGGCTCAGGTGATCCTTCTGCCTCAGTTTTCCGTAGCTGGAACTACAGGCATGCATCACCACACCTGGCTTTTTTTTTTTTTTTTAACTGTAGAGATGAGGTCTCACCAAGTTGCCCAGGCTGGTTTTGAATCCACAGGCTCAGGCAATCCTCTCACCCCGGCCTCCCAAAGTACTGGGATTATAGGCGTGAGCCATTGTGCCTGGCCCATGTTTGACTCTTTCATTCAGTATGATTGTTTTGAGGTATATGCACATCTCTGCCTGGGTATCAATAGTTCAATTCTTTTTATTCCATCATGCAAAGATATACTAAAATTTGTTTATCCATTACTATTGATAAATATTTGGGTGTTTACACGTCTTAGCTATTACAAACAAAGTTGTTATTCATATACAAGTCTATGTATAGGCATTTTTTTTTCTTTTAGGTAAAAACGTAGAGATAGACTCCTTGGATCACAGTAAGTTTATTTTTAACTTTTCAATAAACTGGTTAACAGTTTTACAAAGTAGTTGTACCATTTTACATTCCTACCAGCAGCATATGAAAGTCCTAATTCTTCCACATTTTTGGTATATGAGAAACTTGTTCTTTCTCATCCTTGACAACACTTAGTACAGTCTTTGTAATTTTAGCCATTATAATGATGGGTTTTAATTTACATTTCCCTAATGACCAATGATATTGAGTAGCTTTTAACATATTTCACTGAAATTATTTCAGAAAGTGTCTACCTAAACATTTTGTTCACTTTCAGAAATAACAAATTTTAATAAATTAATAAATTTTAATAAATTAAAAATTAACTTTTTTTCTTATATCGGAGTTTTGAGAGCTATTTATATAGTATGAATAAAAGTCAGATATATTCAGAATAAAAATTGCTCATTAGATATATGCTATGCAAATATTTTCTCCCAGTCTGTGGCTAATCTTTTTATTGTAAATGTGTCTTTAAGAATAGAAGTTTAGAATTTTGCTGAAGTCCATTTGACCACTTTTCTTTTATGGATCATGTTTTGCTGTCACTGCTAAGAAATCATTACAAAGACTTTCTCCTATGCTTCCTTTTAGAAGTAAAGATTTTTAGACTTATGATCCATTTGCATTACTTTTTGTATACAGTGAGAGGTATGTATTAAAGTTCATTTTTTGTCCATATGGGGGTATTTGATTATTCCTGTACCATTTGTATAAAGATTAGTTTCTCCACTGAATTGTATTTGTACTTTTGTCAAAAATTAAATATCCATATATGTGATGGTCTACTTTATACTCTTTTTTTTGTTCCTTTAAGTTATTTATCTGTCTTGACACCAATATAACACTGTCTTAATTACTAAAGCTTTATAGAAAGTCCTGATATCAGGCAGTGTTAGTCCTCTACTTTCATCCTGTTTTTAAAAGGTATTACATAATTTTAAATCAGCTTGTCAAATTTGCTTCTTCCTGGCTCAAAGATATTTTTACATCTTGGTTTTTTCAAAAAAATCTCATTTCCATATTATCCCACTGTATGCTATTTCATAAAACTCTCAAGAGCCATCTATAAATAGTCCAAGTTACTTGGCGTTTTCATTTGATACTTTTCTATAGATATAGATATATCTATGAAAAAAAAAAAGCCTGCTAGGATTTTGAGAGGGACATGTTGAATACACTATCAATTTTAAAGAGAACTGACATTTTAACAATATTGAGACTTTCAGTTCAGGGACAAGATTTCTCTCCACTTATTTAAGTCTTCCTGAATTTCTCTTAGCTTTATTTTGTAATTTTCAATGTATAGGTCTTAAACAACTTTTGTCAGATTTAGGTCTATGTATTTAATCTTTTTTTATGCTATTGTAAATGGTATTAAGTTTTTAATAAGATAGTTGAAGATCACAAACAGTTGTAAGAAATAATAGATTCCATATACACTTGGCCCAGTTTCCTCCAACGGTAATCATTTTCAAATGGTATGTATAGACATAGACACACACACACACACACACACACACACACACACACACACACAGGTGTGTGCTTATATACTGAATGTGCTTTTAGGATTGAGAACCACTGGCTTCAACATTTTCTGTTATATTTGCAGTTTATCTACCTTTAAGAAATCACCATTACAAAAGAGGATTATAAATTGTTAGCATTGTTTTTTCTCTTTCTACACTGTTAAATTAAAAAAACAAATCTATAGATACAGATAATTAAACTATACATATTATCCAGCAACTTGTTTTTAAAAGGTCATGAACTATATCTTAAACGATGAATATCTGAAAACTACAACAAATTATATCTGCCAGTGTGTGTTCTTTAAAAGGGAGTCAATATACACTTGAAACTACTATATTTACAGTTTAATCTCCTATGGGAGGAAAAATCACTTCTTCCTGGCACCAAGATATTTTTACATCTTGTTGACTTTTTAAAAAATCTAATTTCCATATTATCACACTGTATGCTATTTCATAAAACTCTCAAGAGCCATTTACAAATAGTGTAAAAGTTATCTGGAGTTTTCATTTGATGATAGCTTTCTATATATATCAAGCTTGAGGACATTTTTCAGTTTTTTAAGACCTAATTACTTACTTTGTCTGCAGCTGCCAACAAGTTGTCAGCCATTTTGTCAAGGTTTGGTGCTTTCCCTGTGTAAATGAATCTCATCATTTCTTTAAAAACCTCAGGGTCTAAGTCATTTATTTCCACTCGATTCTGATATTGGAAACAATATAAAAAGGATAAAGAATGTGAACACACAAAATGAACCAAAGTGAATCTTTGACAGTAATACAAAAAGCCCCAAATCTAAAGTTTATAACTCAAATATACAGCAGATATTTCTAAACTCTATTTTAAAACCGAGAAAAGTAAATCTTTATTAAGGTAATTAGGTAAAGTGAAGTAGGCAAGTCTAAGAGGAAAAGCATACAGTGTGGGAGAAATGGGAACCATGACCCAGGAGGAGAGCTCATACCCTGGTTCTCGTACCAAGTCAAACATTACCAAGTGGGAATATAAACCTCAATTTTTCAATTAAAAACCACCCCCACCAACAACAAAACTAGGCCAAACAAAATACATCTTTGTTAAGTTTATGATCTCCATCCTAAAAGATAATGGCTATTAACTGTTTTCTTTGTTGAATTCTTAGGTCAAAAGACAATACCTAAGACCCTATACCCTACAGTTCTATTCCCAGCATTAAGCAAAAGTAGGGCCAAATATTTGAGAAAATAGCAAAATTCACTATCACAAAACTTGCCCCTTTGCAAAAATGGTATGTATTGTTATATACTGGCACTCCTTGCTCATCTTAAACATATTCAAAGAAGACTAGTGTTTTTTACTTCTATATTTTTGTATTTGGCTTCTCCCTTGAGATCACTGAAGTTAAATACCTAACTCTAAACAATAGCAAACCTTTCTGACCCTTTGAAAATTATCAGAAGGTTGATCATAGCACATCCCCAAGCAACCAACAGAGAAGAAAGCAGTTAATTTATTGCAGCCTCTAGTTCTCCTAAAAGAATAAAGTGAGCCACATGAATAAACTCTGGAGTTGTCTAGTTGGAGCCCTAAGGCAACCAGCAAATAATCAACCTGTGGTCTCTAAAATAACTACATTTCAAGGAGACAGGTGAAAGAAACACTTGGAGAAGTCAAATAGGTAAATCCTGATTATGGTTAGTGTAAAATAATACTTATGTAATCTGTGTCCCTTATGCTATACCTATTAGGTATTCTCTTATTTTAGTGATGAAAAGAATGTAGACATTTTGTTGCTAGAAAACAAATTCCAAAATCAACCCATAATGTCTAGAAATGGGGAATATATACCTTGAGAGGCTTCTCAAATAGTTATGAAGCAGAATGGTCCTTTGGATAACTATCATTTTGAATAACAAAACATTTATTTACCTACCAGATAGACATAAACATACTTGCTCCTTGGGATATTTACTGCACATTCACATTGAACTACATCTATTGTTTCATTATAGAGAACATTTTCCCCCATCTTTCTATTTGTTTCTAAAATTTTTCTCTACTTATCACAGTATGACAAGGAGAACATGCAGTTACTTTTAAAACATAACCCACTATTTTACATTTGTATAAATTAAATATTAGCTTTTAAGCCATGTTTACCTTTTTGCTTTCTTCCATTTCATGTTCAAACATGGCATTAAAAACTGGGGATCGAGCTGTAACAAGATTAAGCATATTATTTTATGCATAAAGTTATTTTATTAAATGTACTGTATTATCCAAAAGTAGAAAGTACCTGCAAGTACAGATTTATGAGCTTTAAATTCTTGTCCTCTCACGAAAAAACTGCAATCTGTAAATCTTGTGTTTTCCCAGAGATTACCTAAATCTTCTGCTAGTCGACATTCAGGCACCTTCAAAGTATTTGTATTAGTATGTCCCGATATGTTTACTGAATCTTGGACCACACTCACCTAATAAAAAAGGGATGGCAAGTAAAACACACAAAGTAATATTAATAATTAGTTATAAGTCTATACTTAAATTTTTTTTGTTTAAGATCATTTGGATAATTCAATGTACTCCCGATCAAAAATCCTAAAATCTAGAAATTGAATTTAAGAATACAATTTATAGGAGAAAAATGATAAAAAATTACAAACAATGTAGATTTTTTTTTTTTTTTTTTAGTTGGAGTCTCACTCTGTCGCCCAGACTAGAGTGCCGTGGCACACTCCTGGCTACCAAAGCCTCACCTGCTGGGCTCCGGCGATCCTTCCGCCTCAGCTTTCCAAGTAGCCGGAACTACAGGCGTGCGCTACCACACCTGGCTAGTTTTTGATCTATTGTAGAGACCAGGTCTCACCAAGTTGCCTGGGAGGGTCTCGAACCCGCGGGCTCAAGCAATCCACTCACCTTGGCCTTCCAAAGTGCTGGGATTACAGGTTGAGCCACTGAGCCCGGCCACAATGTAGATTTTTAAATAATGATATTTTATGTAAACAAATGGCGTCGTGTACTGGTTGGTTAGAATATTTAATAATGTAATTACAAAAAAATTTCTCAACAGAAAAGCTACAATATGATGTAAATTCAAAGAAGATGACATTTTTGTGAGATGAAGAAATTTTTTTATTTTCTCACATTTCAAACCTACTAACATTTACTATACATACAATAAACACAGTATTTTGTTTAAAAGTCATAGTGACTTTTTATAGCATAAAGGTTATAAAACTAGTCTATGATATGCAAATTGGTAAGTTTTTAAAGTGTTATTCCTACATGTTTCAAGTCTAGTAAAATTGACTTATATTTTACAGAACAAGAATTTTCACAAAAGTGACTATAATTATTAAAGTTCACAGAAATTTTTTATGGAAAATCAACAGCAAGAGCAATGCAAATATAACTTAGTTTGATTTATAGACCTTTTATTTACCTATGAAATAATTAGTCAGTAAAAGTGAGCATGACTACAACTTTGTCTTTATGTAGAAGCTGACATAATATGGATTAAATTATTTGCCACTAAAGCTAACCGCATACTAAATAAAATATCCTAAAACACTATTGACTAAGCCTTACACACCACTTTTAAGAAAAGGTATTCTACTATATTATTGGAAATTTCATATTATGTTTAATAAATTACAGAAAATACTACCTTAACTAGTAAAGCAAATATGTAAGTGTAAATGAATCTTTTTTTTTTTTTTAGCAAGAAGTACTATATTAGTTGCCATTGTATTAAGCTGCTAAGTCTTATACAGCAGTAGATACGTACATTCATTTAAAAACATTCATAAGGCTCTTATTAAATAAAAGCATAAATAAGGACACACATATAGTCAACTATATAGAAAACAGAAATGGATTGATTCAAATTACTAACATACTAACACAAAAGTATAATAATGTTCTAATGTAAAATGTTTGGAGAATATCAACTCATTCACGACCACTGACATGAGTTTACATCATTTCAAATTCTGTTCCTGGTTGCAGCTGATGTAAATTTACCTCATCGTGAAAGACTGTCTTTTCGGGTTTATAATCCGAATAAAAATACAAAGCATGGAGTGCTAGTCAGAGTGGTGTCTGAGGCAAACACTGGACATGTCTGCAACTTTCAGCTGTATTGCGAAAAAGGTGACAGTCTAGAAAAGACCATCTCACTTGTACTTAACAACAGAAGTTTGCAGCAACCAACTTTAGATTTTATTTTCACCCACTCTCAGTATTAGGAAAGTGAAAAATTTGCCAGCTGCAAATGTGTTAAGTCTCAGAAGTCCAAATTCACCCAGATGTACAAATACATATCTCATGTGAATGAAAGCATACTTCTAAAGAAAAACTAGGAAACTTTTATTTTTCAGATAATTTTTTTTTCTTGAGTTGGAGTCTCACTCTGTTACTCATGCTGGAGAGCAGTGGCATGATCATGGCCACTGCAGCCTCGACCATGGTGGGCTCAGGTGATCCTTCCACGTCAGCCTTACAAATCTACAGGCATGTGTCAACACTCCAGCCTAATTTTTTTATTTAATGTAGAGTTGAGGTCTTATCACGTTGCCCAGGCTGGTCTCAAACTACTGGGCTCAGATAATCCTCTCCTTTCGGTCTCCCCAAATTCTGGGATTACAGGTATAAGCCACTACCCCAGCTCAGAGAATATTTTTATTAACCACTGTTTTCTCTCAACTTGTATAATTCCTGAAATCATGAGTCACAGAAATCATCTAATCCATTCACTGTATTTCATAAAGAGATTTCAGATTGAGATCAAGACAAAAGAAATAAAGTATCCTAAATAACAATGTGTTAGTATCAGAGGAAGATTAAACCTAAATCTCCAGATTCCTTTTCTCATGGCTCTTTGTACAAAATAATATTTTTGATATTATTTTAAATTAGTAACATTACTTCAATGAAATTATGATAAAAAGTATTTATGACAACAATCTTGTGAGATGTTTTTCTAAATATGGGAGCCAAGATAGTTTACATAAATAAATCCACCATTAAAGGTTCTCCTATCCTATCAAGTTTTTAATCACTCAAATCATCTCTAAAATTGTAATAACTACAAAGTAGAAAAAAGAGCTTTACTAATCCTTACCTGATTGCTTGTTCTACTATACATTAAAACTTAATGATATAAAACCCAAAAATGTTGGTATTAACATTCAAGGTTTAGCTAGGGATCAGCTTTTTTTAGCACCCAGACTGTATTTATTTGTTTATATCAAGCACTGCACTTGAAATTTCTAGAAAGAAGGAATTGGATCTGTTCAATGACTTGCTTAATATAAACAGTACAGTTATAAAATGTGATGATATATTTAATTTAGAAAACGATTTCCTAAATTCTACATACTGTCTCTTAATCAAATTCAAAATGATATACTTAATGTAAAAATGTGGCAAAAAACAGGCAAAGATATAAACAAATTAAAAAATAAAGATATTATGAGCCATAGATATCACAGATATTAATGATGTTGTATTTATATTTTGTATAAGCAATCATAATTCAGAAGGATTTGTATACTTATTTTCCTAGTATTATTACAAATTTTAACTAAGACACTTAATTAACATTTCATACTCCAAAGAGTACTCAAAAGACTACAGAGCAGAAATTAATGATCTAATTAAAAATTGATATGCAATGAATTCTGATGGTTATTTTCTTGATACCTACAATTAAGAAAATGACAAAAATTTAGTTTATCTATTACATATTCAAATACAGGTAATAAATACTCTTACTTAATGGAACCTAGAATAAAAAATTCAGGAAAAAGGCTGAGATTCCTGAGGTCAAATTTGCACTTCTTTCAAAATTAAAAAAAGGGCAAATGCACAATACACAAAATTGTCAAATGCTGCAAATCAAAGTTTCAAACTCATCTGACAGCGCTTTTTCAAATTTACTTTTGGCTCAACCCTGAGAATATGATTTAGACTAAAGATAAACATTTGAGGGTTTAAGTCAACTCTGTGACTACCCTGAAAAGTTGGGTCTCCTCTAGTGTAGAACTAAGGTACTGACTGGTTCCAATTTTTAAAAATCTGAATTTTCCAATTAATTCTAAAAGCCAGGACTTTTCAAAGCTTCACAGGACTACAATTTTGTCATACCTAACCATCCCCCACACTGGGTCCAAAGTGAGAAACTTTTAATAGTCTAACTTCACATTATCTTTTAGAACAGTGGATCTTAGACTTTTTGGCTTTCATACATAGGCATCATTTTTAAAAGCCCGGTGACAGAAATTGGGTAGCCAACTTTTCATTTTGCAAAGAAAGACTTTTGTAGAAAATGAAACTCAACTTCCATCTACCATTACAAGTACTTTAAAACAGAAAGGTGATCGATCTGCTGTGGTTTGAATGTGTTCTGCAAAGTTCATGTGTTGCAAATTTGACCTCCAATGTAACAGTGCTGAGAAGTGGGACCTTTCAGAGGTGATTAGGTCAGGAGGACTCTGACCTCATAAATGGATTAATGTCTTTGGGTTAATGTTTTTATTGAGAGAGTGGGTTTATTAAAGCAAATTCGATCCACAAATGCACACACTCCCTTCCTCCATTCCACCTTTCTTATCTCCCTCTATCCCTCTCTCTACCATGTGATGCCTTATATTATGACACAACAAAAAGATACAACCTCTATCGCGAACTCTCCAGCCTCCAGAACCATGACCCAATAAATTTCTGTTATTTTTAAATTACCAGCCTTAGGTATTCTGTTACAGCACCACAAAATGGATGAAGACACTATCTTAGCAAATGAAAAATAGGATAGGAAAAAAAGTTGTGTCCTTAAAAATGAATTCCTTTAACTTTATGAAATACTCATTATCCATATTTTAATCTATATGTATATATACTTCTGTATACCATGAAGTGGCATAAATCTGGAGATAGGGTATTTAAAAGTCTGCTGGATTTCAAAAGATGAATTAATCTAACCAATTTTCTATTTTTCCTATTTATTCCTCAATTCTTGTGTTCTGCATCACTTTGGGAGAGAGGGCAGAGCTGAATACGCTGCTACAAATCTCCGTCTATTTCTGGCCACTTCAACCACTATATGTAACTTGCAAGATTAAGCTATATTTTGCACAAAAAGGGTAGCATCCAACTGCCTTACCTGTCTACAGCACCACTTGCAGGGGAGGGGGAGGAGGCAGTTCTTTAGGTAGGGCAGTGCAATGCTTCCTCCTCTTCTGCAAGCAGTGCTGGTGATGCTGTAGAAGGAAGGGCATCCGTGAGAGGGGTAGAAAAAAACAATGGAGGGCACGAAGATTGTTGGCTAAAGGTACTCTTTGCCCACCTATGCTAAATATGATGCCCAGGGTATAAATGTCTACATCAGTAAAAGTTTTCTATTTCAGGATTCAAAAGTGAATCAGATCAATGCCAACTTAAAAATGTATATCATGGTGGGTTCTATTTTTAGGGGGTTGCTAGCATGTATAATCTAGCATATGGATATTAAGCATACTTCGAAATTAAATATCAAAAAAAGATACTAAACTTAATTTCAGCCTTAATTCTGAATTTCTTGTTTGTCTAGGTTCCAGTACAGTATACTTAGGAAACTCTCTGTAAGAAGTTTTTTAATTCTGAGAAAATATTTTCTAAATTTATTTTTCGCAAAAAGTATTTTCTAAAAAGTTCATTCACAAAAAGAATATAACTGAAGTCATTTTTTGTTTTTGTTAAAATTGGATTAAATAGCCTTTAAGGTCCTTTGAGTTGTGAAACTTTTTATGTTTAACATGCTAAAATTTAGGATAATTGCTAAAATTCTGGAAGGCTGTACATTAAGATTGCTAAAAATTTTATATAATATAGCCTGTATTTGCTTAGAATACTACTTAGAATATCTGCCTACTGGCAATAAATGCTTTCATTAGTTTTCTTTCAAATTATTTAATGATAAGTCCTGCTCAAGAGATGTGTAGTATGTGCTTTGTCAACCAAATAATTGTATTCATAACAAATTCATCATACAGTTCACTTAACTTGTCTAAGTAAAAATAAGATGCAGTATATAGTCTCTGGGGCCATATTTCAATGACTTTTCTGATAAAACATAATGTCATACAATGAGTTCGTAATCTTGCCAAAAAAATTGTACACATTTACTATAAAGTGATTAAAGCTAACTTAGCAGCAGTTAAGAAAGTTACTATGTTTCCAAGATACTCATCTGTCCTCAATAATCTGTTAAAATATATTTAATGTGGGGTTTACTTGATCAAAATCTTTTCAACTGGTTTTTTCATGAAAATTATCAACTGCCTTAAGCATTTTAATAAAATTGTTATTGATATTTTCTCAATTGTTATTGACATAGTCTCTAAAAACTATACAGATAACACAATATGATTCTTCAATTTATTCCAAAGATGAATCTCAAAAATTCATATAGATAAAACTACTTAATGATAATGAAAAAAGCAAACTGAAACCTCAAATTAGGATAAATCACTGAGTGTAAATTATCGGTAGAGGAAATGCTGATTATTTTCAAAATATGCCACTTAACGCATATCAATGCACCTCATAAGTCTGTCACAGACATAGGCAAACCTTAAAATTTGAGAGCTACTTCTTAGAATCTTCTTTGATTAAATTAATCCAATTGCATGCATAATCAAGAAGCTTTCCAATTTTTGGGGGGTACTTTTGTACTCAAACTGATAAACTCTGTGTAATAATGTCTACTAATATGATCAAGCTGATAAAAAAAACTGTCTGTGTCAGTTACTGAGAATGAAGAAGGTATTTAGGAATGTACACATAGATACTGCATCACAAATTTACAAATAAAACATAATCAGCTACACCAATTACTTGATTTTTAAAATAATCTTAATACAGCTTATACTTTTGCGATACCACTAAACATAACCAAGGAATTCCTTAGGAAAAAAAAAATGTACCCACCTCACAAAATAATGTAAGCTTGTCATCTGGTAAAAGACCATTAGCTTCATCAAGCAAGAAATCCCTTCTAATGAATTTTTTAAAACCCCAGTCCTTCCCTTGCACAAATCGATATGCTCTTTGGCTTTCTGGTGAAAAACAAAATAGAAGTTTAAATAAAACAAATATCCAAGAGACAATTTTCTTAATGATAACACAATTAAATAAGATGTGCAAAAACAGGATTTTCCAATATATCCATCATAAACTTTATAGATACTTGTGTTCATATTAAAATAGTCATAAAAGTCAAGTCAGATAGAAACAGATCACTCTACATGGCTACTCAAATTCTGGCCACCATCAATGAGCTTAATTTCAGACTTTCTGATCTCTAAGCAAAAAAGCCCGATCAAATCTCATGGAGAAGAAAATATATATTTTTTAAAATCTAGGACCTAAGAACAATGAAATAGGATCAAAGTATGTTGGTACAGATATACTATTCATCATCTAACATCAGAATCTAGTTAGAAACATATATCTTACTTCCTGCTTCTCCCTTTAAAAATAGATGTCCCTAATTATCAAGGCAATTTTTAAGCATTGCTGGTACTCCCATCCCACCGATTTAACTTTTAGTCAACTACAGAAAAAGTCAT
Source organism: Tarsius wallacei (assembly GCA_963574415.1). NCBI lineage: Eukaryota > Metazoa > Chordata > Mammalia > Primates > Tarsiidae > Tarsius > Tarsius wallacei. The sequence continues at coordinate 34,577 of CAUYQG010230974.1, forward strand.
TAACTAGTGAAAAAAATCAAATAAAGTCCAATATCATTCCTAAGTATCTAGTCATATGCCTTCTCCCTAAAAAAAAAGTTCATAGCCCAGTAGATGCTTTTATAGTACAACTTGTAACAGATTGAATAAATATCTGAAGTAAATGTTTCAAATGTACACTATGTAACACTATGCACACTATGTAACAACTGTGTACTATGAAATAAACAAGATCCTCTACAGCAAACATTCACCTTTAAAATAAAATAGAGGTGGAAAATCAGTAATAAATCTAATAGAAATACTTTATCATCTTAAAAACAGGATAATGTTTAAATATAAGTGAAAATATGTATCATTTTGGCATTAAAGATATTCTTTACAAATGTGTGTGTGACTTTTGTAATCAAGTTACCTGATTCTGTGATTCACTTCTGGAAAATATTTAAAATTTAGTGTGGCAGTTCACAACATATTTTCCTACTATGTACAACATATATTTCCTACAATATTCTTCTATTATGAACCTCTAGGCTACAGCATTTCAGATGGTTATATATGTGAATATTGGACTGAATTCAACGGCCACAGAACTAAGAAACACTGATTTCCTTTCAGTCAGTGTTGACTCTTCTTAGCAAAAAAATTCTAGTAACAAAATATCAGGGCATTCCATCTCCTTATTGTTCTTCAGATTCTATTAAATGGTAAAAAAGGCAAGGGAGAAGAGAAATGTTTCCTGAACATTTATTAGATATGCTAGTCAAGAACCAGGAACCCTGCGGAACCTCACCCTAACAGCAACTATTTTTCTAAGTGACAAGTATCCATTTTAGGACATGAAGAAGTTAAATATTGATATTAATATTATTAACTACTTTGACATGGTTTATGAGGTCTAAGACTTAGTAAAATAATCATAGCTTTATTCTGGAATTTCAATAAGGCCAAATTAAATGTTTTTAACTCAAGCAAGTTTTAGTGAAGAAGAAAAAATGCCAAATTTTACCAGGTAAAAATGCAGAAACCACAGTACATAGTTACACAGAAATTTCTTCCATCAGTTTGCATGTCACTTACCCATTGCTTTTGTTTCTTCTCTTTTAGCATTCAGAAGGGAAAATTTGAATTTTGCTCGAACTTCACTTTTGGGGCAGCTGACTAAAAGCAAATATAAGGACAAGTAGTCTTTACTTTCATCATCTAATCCCTTTGGGTTTACCCTCAGGCACCTAAAATAAAAAACAGGCTCACATGGAGGAATGTAATACTAGAACCGTTCAAAAGAGAGAGGCAATACTGAAATTATTTGTTAATTAATATCACAACACTTCTGTCCATAATCCCACAGTTCTTTATAATTCTCCACACTATTAAGACATTATTACCAATCTAATATAAAATTAGATTAATAGTCACATTGAACAACAATAATAACAACAAAATCATAAGTATCTGATAATCACATCAAAAACAAAAATCCAAAGCAAACAAAAACCTTACCATTTCATTTTGTCATTTGGGCCAGATGAAAATGTTGAACTTTTTAACACTTCACCCATTTCCTCTCGACAAAAACTGAAATTATTAATGGTCCACATGTATGAAAATTTCACAACTTTAACCTAAAGAGATTGAGAAAACTGTTTTAATAATGATGATTCATACTTTTAACTTGTTACATATCCTATGATCCAGTCTTTTAACACTTCTAGTAACTATGACAAAGCATTTGACAATATATTCTCAAAATTCTGTAAAACTTATAAATGCCATAAGATAAGTCATTTTTAATATGTACCTGTGTATAACACCAGCTTTCTGCTATAGGACCAGTAGACATATCTCCAGGTAGAGGTGGGGTGGGTTCCCGAGACATTGCCACTTTAGTGCAGCCTTTTAGAATTTATGAAGTATCTCACACAGTTGAGTACTTTGCCTACAAAAAAAAAAATGAGTTTAATTTACTGATCAAAAAGTTTAACTAGAAAATCAAAAGAGAATACATATTTAAAAAGTCATGAAATATTTACTATCTCAAGTTAGATGAAGGAACATGTGAGGATTTAAAATAATTTTATGTTATGAAATGAATAAATAAGCTTTTGTAACACAAAACACTTGAAATCTAAAATAAACTTAGTATTTGTAGATAAAATTATTTTGTCAAGGCATATTTTCCAAAACGTCACAAATAAAAAGAAAACATATAGCTTAGAAGATATTATACATAAAATCACAGAATATCAAACAAATTTAAAAACAGCAATGAATATCGGATTCACGTCCCTTCACTTTACCATTGAAATCTTCATAAAAATCAAAAGGTTTGGAAAATTAGAAATATAAATACAAATGGGAGGCAAGATGGCAAAGGAACAGGTCAGTGTGTGTGTCTCCACAAAAGTGAGTGTCCTTAAAGACTCTCTGAGTAAGTGGGTGTGTGCCGGTAGGTGAGTGAAAGTACAACAGAGGGGAGACTCGGGTTCATGCACCCTGGGATCTCTTACGGAGGTGACTGCAACTCATCAACTTCCTGAGATTGGAGCTCCTGGCATGAAGGATCGTCTGCTGTTCTCAGGGATCTCTTAAGAGGAGGTAGCAGAGAACAGCTGCTCCTCACCACCTGGCACCCGGATGATGCTATCACCTGTGGCAGCAGACTGGGCATGAGCCCCAGAAACAGTGAAGAAGGCAGGGTGTGAAAATCTGCATTGGAGCCTGGCCACTGGAGAGGAGACACCAACTGTCACCATCTAATCTGTCCCAGACCAGGCAGAGAACTGAATTGCCCCACCCCAGACTCCAACCAGGGACCCAAGGGTTATACCCTTCATTGGACTCAGAGAGCTAGATGTCCCTCCACCACGCAGGAACAGGCACAGACATGTCAGATCTGAGTGGTAGATTTGACAGCAGCAGCAGCAGCAGCAACGTCAGGTGAGTCTGGATCTAATCTACCCTCCTCCCACAGTAGTCTGTGGGGCATCTGACTGACAATGAGAGCAACCCTATCAGCCTGCACTGAGAGCGGAGGGGATGGGCTGGAGACTAGAGCAAGTCAACGTGGTGGCGGCAGCCAAAAGGGACCTAGAGTTAAGAAATGGCCACAGAGTTTTTTTTTTTTTTTGCTTTTTTTTTCTTTTTGTTTTAGTCTTTTTTTTCACTCTTTCTTTGTGTTTTTGTTTACATTTTCGTACTTGCTTTGTTTCTGTTATTTTTATTTTTAAATTTTTTTTAGATTTTCTGTTTGTGTATGAGTATCTTTCAGGGTGAGTATGTCAACAGGGACTTTGTATGATTGTCTGTATGGTTTTGTTTGTTTTTTTCTGTATATGTTTCTCTGATCATATGTTAGCTGGTGCATCTGTCTGTTTCTCCTTTTCTTCTCTCTCCACCTTTCTTTCATCTTCCTCCTTGCTTTTTCCATTCTTTTCCTTTTTCTTATCTCATTTTGCTTTTAAGGGGCAAACATACAACCCCACAACATGAGTAGATTGTAAGGTGGTGGGAAGTGGATTCCAGAGAGCCCACACACCTGTCAGCAGATACTGAGTTCTGCAGATAGCTTCTGAATCACAACCCTCTCTTAATTAAATCCCCAA
>CAUYQG010230978.1:0-60037 GCA_963574415.1 Tarsius wallacei
AATGACTAGTTCACCACTGTATCTATATTGCCTGGAACAATGCCTGTCATATAGCAGGAGCTCAATAAATATTTGTTGATAGATGAATAAATGACTCCAGGCATCATCTTACCACATGCCAGGTATGATTCTGAGTAAGTCATAGGCATGGTCCCAGGTTTCTAGATGCATGATTTGCAGGCTGCCTTGCTCTGGAAAGGATTTGTAAAGCCACCCTGAAGCAAAAATATGTATGATTGCAAAGTGAGGTTCAGAGAGGTTTAGCAACTTGCACATAGTCACCCCGCTGGCTAGCTGTAAATCATCGCATGAGCCCAGCTCTGAGTAACTCGAAAACTCCCTTTTGTCACTACACTTCCAGTAGATTCTAAACCTTCTGGGCTCCATCCTCGATACTCTAATTTAGGAGGTCTGGAGGCAAGGCTGCTCCTGGGGTGTCCAGGGCCTCAGGCCAGTATATTTTCTGTTTTTGCAGGGAAGGCTATCTACATAACCATTTGAGTCACTCAAAATCATGTGAGCACCATTCTGCTGACTCCATCTCATGTGATCCTGTGAAAGAAATACTTTGCTGGCCAGTGGGCGCAATCCACTCACCAGGCTGCCTGCCTGGTACAGGGGCCCAATCACGGGCCCTGGGACGACCCCATGTGTTTGAGTCCTTGGAGCTCTTTGGGGGCATCTGGCCAACTCCTGGAGGCAGTGGGGTGGGGTGGAGGGGGTTCTCTGGAGAAGAGAAGCAAACAGGGACTGGGGTTCACATAGGATGAGGTCCAGGTGTGGGGTACCTACTTGGATGGTTCTGCTGACCCAGCTCTTCCTGGACCCAAGAAAATTCCTCGGGGGAACACTCCAAGGTATGGGCCCCTTGGCAGGGGTCCCTCCCTCCTGGTCCTTAGGGTAGTACCGTCTGGAGCAGACCTGGCTGCTCGAATTTGTTCCAGCATCCCGGGGGATTCTGATGCAGGGGTTCCACAGATCACACTTTGAGAAACACTGCTCTAGGAGACCAGGGTCCCCTCAAAGTGGGAAGGGCTTTCTGTGAGTGGAAACCGATCAAGGATGGAGGGGCTGCTTAGGTCTGCCCAACCTGGTGGCTCTCACTCCCCCCACCCCCAGGGCTCCACACTGGGGGAGGGTGGCAGGCGTCGGATGGCGATGTGGCCTCCCATGGGGCCTTCTGATCAGACGGGCCCTTGGCAGGCTCCTAATTTGTCTCCTCCTCACAGTGTCAGTATCAGCTTTCTGATGCTGAGGGACCCTGGTAATGAGTTTCTATTAAAAGAGCTGAATCCCGACTCTCGGAACTCAATGTTCAGAATAAACAATGGGGCAGAATCCTATTAAAAAAGGCTTCCAACACGGACAAATTAAACCCTTGGGAATGCTGTACAAAGAATACATTTTTCCAGTGTCGAACCAAGATCAATAGAGAAAAACAAATAATTTCAAGTGGGAGTCATCATAATGACACCCAGGTACAGGCAGGGGCTGGGTGCGTTCTTTTGGCCCGAGGACACCCTGGCAAAGATAATGAGGAGCAGAGGCCTGGAACTCGTCACGGTGTGAGGGGCGTCTGGGTCTCCCAGGCGTCTGAGCCAGGAGGATGTCGTGTCTCATTTGTCTCTGTCGAGGCTCTCTCTTCTCTGGGGGATGGTGAAGCCAGCAGAGTTGTGCCTGGCCCACCGAGGCTGTGGCAAGCGGGGAGGGGGTGGGAGACCCCGGCTTTGTTCACGAGGGGTTAGATCTTATCTCTGCACAGGCCAGCAGGGAAGCTGTGTCTGCCTCCCCCCCGCCCCCCGCCCCCGCCAGCTTAGGGAAGTGCCCCAGACATCCGCACAGATGCCTGTGTTTTCATCACTAAGCTGTCACCCCTCTTCTGCTCTCCACTTGGGACTGTTCTGCGAATGTCACTCTTGCAGTACCTACTTTTGTTCCCTGGAGCTGAGCAGAATCTTACCCATCGTTCCAGGCTGATCTCGAGACCCTCCTTCTTCATGAAATCTCTTCTGAATTCTTCCCACCTCTTCCAGATTCCTCATGGTCCAAGTTACACCCTTGAGTGGTTCCCGACTGCCTAGCAGGCGCCTTGCCTGTCTCCATCCTCCCTGCTTGGAGCCTGACCCATTGATTCATCAAGTCAGTGCCCCCCCACCTCCTTCCAGGTCGCCCTTTATTCTTCCCCGATCACCCCACACTCACTGTGAGCATGTGCCCTGTGATAACATCCGTGCTGAGCTCTGGGACAGCCAGAGTTGACCAAGACACAGGCTGGGAACCCCTGAAGGCAGGAACTCACCCAAGCCTCTGATTTGGCCCAGCTGTCCTCATTAACAAAGGAGGAAACAGAGATCCAGAGTAAGAGAGTCCCGGGGTCAAGGTCATATAGATGTGATAGAGCCAGAACCAGAACCAGAACCCAGTTCTACTGTCGTCCTGACAGTGAAGGTGTGCTGGAGGCTTACTTCGTGCAAAGCACTGTCCTGTGCTTTTAATCTGCACAATGGTACCCCAAGTAGGCACTGTATTTTTCTATTTTATAGGTGGGGAAACTGAGGCATAGAGAGGTTAATTAACTACCCAAGGCTTTAAGCTTCAAGAGTGTGGTCAGGTCTTCTGTCCCCAGCCATGTTTCTTTCTTCTGCAATACCCAGGGATGATTGTGGAGAGGGGGTCTTGGGGCAGGCCTACCCGGGCAGAGGGCAGGGGCCCCACGGAGGGTCTGGGAGCCTGGGCCACAGTGGAGACCAGGAAGGAGAGGGTGACTCTGAGATGCTTGCATCCCTGGCTGGCTTAGGGCGCACGCCCCTTGTCTGGTACCTGGAGCCAGTGGTGCTGCTTCTCCATGGCTCCTCCTGACTTCTCTGTAGATTACAGTTGCATGTGAGCTCTCCCAAGAAAGGCCCCGAGAAGCCCTGCCATGACTTTGCTTTTCTACCAAGAAGAAAAAAAGAAGCCGGGCTCTTGGCTCAGCCTGTAATCCAGTGCTTTGGGAGGCTGAGGTGAGTGGATTGCCTGATCCCAAGGGTTCGAGATCCCCCTGGGCAACTTGGCGAGACCTCATCTCCACAATAAATAAAAAAATTGGCCGGGCGTGGTAGCACGCACCTATAGTTCCAGCTACTTGGAAGGCTGAGGTGGAAGGATCGCCAGAACCCAGCAGGTCGAGGCTACCGTGGCCGGAAGCAGCCACTGTACTCCAGTCTGGGTGACAGAGTGAGATTCTAACTCAAAAAAAAAAAAGAAAAGAAAAGAAAAAGAAAAAAAGAGCTGTCAGTTAAGCAACGACCCAATGTTAAGAGCTGTCGATTATAAACCACATCTCAATTGCTGGTTTAATATTTTTTTAAAAGATGTGTATATTAGACTAGATGAAATATGGTCATTGTAATAACTACCCTGTTCACCCTTAGTATGAGCCAGGCACTCTACCCAATATTGTGTCTGCAGCTCTGCTTGACAGTGTTATCCTTTCTTGTCACCTCAGACTGCTTCTTTTCTTTTTATTTTTTTGAGTTGTAGTCTTACTCTGTCGCCCAGACTGGAGTGCAGTGGCCGCTCCCGGCCATCGCAGCCTCGACCTGCTGGGCTCCGGTGATCCTTTTGCCTCAGCCTTCCGAGTAGCCAGAACTACAGGTGTGCGCTACCACGCCCGGCTGATTTTTTGATTTATTGTAGAGATGAGGTCTCACCAAGTTGCCCAGGCGGGTCTCGAACCCGCGGGCTCAGGCAATTCACTCACCTCAGTCTCCCAAAGCACGGGATTACAGGCTGAGCCACTGAGTCTGGCAGACTGCTTCTTAACATGGTGTGCCACTCCTCTTGGGAAAGTACCCCCGAGGGGGTGGGTGAGGTGAGAGATGAGAAGTTGCGTAGGGACGGAATCACAGTGAGGGTGTTCCTGCATGCCAAGGGAGGGAGGGGTTCCAGGGTAAGGGGCAGGTCAGTGGTGGTAAAAGCTCAGAGTTGCTGAGGAGGGGGAGGTCTGGGACAGCACTTGGATTCGGTGAGGAGGAGTCTGGGATATAAAATCATACTCAGGAGCCCATTTTGTTGCTGGTAGGAGTATGAATTCACGTGGTGGCTTTGGTGGGGTGAGGATATGGAATATCTATTAAAATTCTAAATGCACATCCCTTACAATGCAGCAACCCCACTTCTGTTTACCTAACAGAAACACGTATACATGGCTCACGGAGGCTTGTTTAATAGTGTTGACTGCTGCTCTGTTAGGGAGATTCAGCAATGAAGACAACCTCCGTGACCATCAGCAGGAAAACAGGCAAGCGTCTTAGGGGGTGTGTCTACACTTCAGCAGCTAGAAAGAATCGGAAGATGCTTGGGCAAATGGGTATTGGGCTAACAAAGCGAGACAACATGATATTCCTGAAGTGAAATATATACATGTGTAGAACCTTATGCTCATACGTGTGCACATATGTACACACATGTGCACTCACAAGCACTCACACACACAATGCCAGAACATTGGTAGCTAAGAGAGCAAACCCTCAAATCTGAAATTCTTTTGAATTCCCGCTCTGCCACTTACTAGCTTCGTAACTTTGGGCAGATAATTGAACCTGTCTGTACCTCAGTTTGCTCACCTGTGAGATATGAATAATAATATTTCAACCTCAAGGAATTAATGAGAGGATTGGGTGATTAATTGAGTTCATATGAGTAAAATATTGGGTAGAGTGCCTGGCTCATGCTAAGGGTGAAACAGGGTAGTTGTTACAATGACCATATTTCATCTATTCTAATACACACATCTTTTTAAAAAAAATCTTAAGCCAGCAATCGAAATGTGGTTTATAATCGACAGCTCTTAACATTGGGTCATGGCTTAATTGACAACTCTTTTTTTCTTCTTGGTAGCACATAAAATAATGGCATGTCTTCCGATGGAAGACATCTTAGGTACAATGAAACAGACTGTTATTTCTAGGTGACATTTCCTAGGGCTACACAGTTGGGACAGAAGCACCTTAAGGAAGTTCTGGGACCCACACATCCCGCTTGCACCAGTAGTTTGCTCTGGGAGGAGTGTGGAGGGGGTGGTGCCGGCGGGCCGGCAGTCTTATCAGGACGGTCTTGGTGTTTTACAAGCAGCTTGTACTCGTGTTTACATGTGGTTTCACTTAGCGTTGCTTGGTTGCAGCCAGCAGACACTAACACTGGTTAACTTAAGCAAAAAGGAATTTATTGGCAGGATGTCGGGAGCTCACAGAAGTGACAGGGGCCCAGAGCAACAGACTCGCGGAGGGCGGGAGCCCAGGCCTCTCCCAAGGGTCTGGATTAGGAGTCACAGTCACCACCTTGTAGCGGGAAACATCTGGTCTGCACGCCACCCCGGCTGAGACAGATGCCCTCCAACCTTGTCCTCTGTCTCTGGGTCCATGACTTTTGTCATTCTTTCTGGTTGTCTGTCATCCGACAAGAGATTCCCTACATTAAAAGTCTTGAGGGAGCAGCCGAGTCAGTCTCCCCCTGTGGGCCAGGCAGAAGATCCACACGGTCTCAGTATCCTTTGCAGCTGGTCACAGGCACATGCCCTGGTCAGTCAATCACCCATGAACCCCACCCACCACCCCCAGTCAGCAAGCAATGCCATAGAACAGGGACAAGACACATCCAGGCTCATGGCAGGAGGCTGGGGACTGTAACTGTGGCAGCAATGTCCCCTTCCAGGGGCGACGCTGGTCAGAATGGCAGTGCCTGTGCCCAGCTTCCAGAGCAAGCAGTGGCATCCTGTGCTGCGGCGTCCACAAGAAGTTGGCTCCTTGGGGACACTTGGGCTGTGATCCTGGCTGGGGCCTGGCCTGCCCTTTCCCGTGCCAGCTTCCCAGCTTTCCGGGGAGCGGGGGGGTGGGGGCTGTGTGCTATCTCACCTCCTTTGGATCTCACCCCCTTTCTGCTTCTATCTGACCCAGTTGGAGTCTGTTGCCGTCAACTAAAAATCCTGGCCAACACCCACATCTTTGCCTCCAGAGGCAAACTCTCAGAAGAGAGGGGAAGACCAGGAGATGTGGGGAGCTGTGTTTGGCCCTTTGGCTTTTGTAATGGGAGGCAGAAGCCTGGAACTCCCCTCCACCAAGACCACACACAATGGGAAAGAGGTAATTCCGGAAGGAAGTCAGGATGCTGCTGGTGAGGGGGTGTGGGGGTGGGGCCGGCAAAACACAGCTAATGTATGCTATCCTTGTTTAATCAAAAGAAATACGATGTGTGCTCTGCTTAGAGGAAATGGATTCATTTATTCACTCATTCATTCATTCAACATGCTGACTGCGAGCCAGGTATGGGCCGGCACAGTCAGGCACTAGGAATATGACAATGACAGCCCTTCAGGAGTCTGAGTTGAGTGTGGGAACCAGGTAAGTGCACAGAAAGGGAAAAGCAGTGGGCCCAGTGCTACAAAACCACACCCTCCTGTGGTGAAACCCCTCGGTCCCAGGCAAACTAGGTGTTTGCACCCTGTGTCCTAACACCTGGTCCTGAAAACGTAGGACCCTGGCTTGGCAAGGGTGTTGGGGGTCAGGGGTGAGCATCAGGGCAGGAGGTCTCAGGTGGGCTAGACAACGGGATGGCCTGAGCCCTGCAGCAGGGCCGAGGTGTGGCCTCCTGTGGGATCGGGGCCTGGCAGCTGGAAAGGGGGTGGGGAGAGAAAAGAGAGTCCCAGGAGGGAGGAAGAGACCCATAAAGTCTAGGAGACTCTAAATTGCTGGGACCACTGATCCTGGCGTTGGGATTACTTTTGACTCTGGTCGTGGGGAATCCAAAGAATTCACCTAACAGCGATGTATTTTTATTGATAAACATGAAGTCCAGAGGGAGAAAGTCTAAGGGCAGTGGGGCAGCTCCTGGAAGTCATTGAGGCCCGGGTTCTTCATGCTGCTCCGCCCCCTTTGGTCACCTCATAGCTCAAGATGGCGGCTCCCCCCATAGCAGCCTCACGCCCTGTATTCCTGGAGGTGGAGGACAGGCAGGGAGGAAGAACCAGTGCCTACAGGAGGGAAGCTAAGTCTCCCAGATATCCTTCCAGACACCTGCTGCTTCTCATTGACCAGGTCAGTCACAGGGTCTCCCCTGGGTGAAAGGGAGGCTGGAAAATGAGGTGTTTCCTCTGATTTGAACAAATTCAAGGCTTCCATGTGCACAAAAGAGCAAGCTGTGGCATCCTGGGCTGCGGCGTCCACAAGTGTGGGCATTGTTTAGACAGCTACCTGAGTCTACCTCAGGAGAGTCTTCTAGGATTCCACATCATACGGAGTCCTCCCTCCCCAACACAGGATCCAAGCCCCTGCCCCAGGCCCCCCTGCCTGGCTCAGCACCATCGCACCCCTGGGGTATAATGGCTGCCCGAGGCCCCTCCTCCATTCTCCTCCTAACATGGCCAGATGGCAGGCGGTGTGGCTCCATCTCCTGGCAAGGGCCGGGGGACCTCGCCCCCTCTCTGCCTGAAAAGCTGTGTCCCCCTCCCCACACGCTTCCTGTGGCCTGGAGCCCAGCCTCCCTCCAAATGCAATTCGCCCTTCCTCCTCCAGCGCAGAGCCCAGAGCGCGCCGGCCCATCTGGTTCTATTTCTCTCCATGTTACTCATCAGGATGTGTTTGCCAGGAGTTATTTGATGTTCAGGAAGAATTCTGAAGCTTTTGAAAAGAAGTAAATAAAATCTTTTCTCTTCCAAAGAGTCGTGAAATTGCATTTGGCTGGGGAGATGGCGGGGCCCATGTGGGGTCCAGCGGTCTCCGGCTGGCCTGGCTGGGGGGGGCGGGGAACTGGTGTTCCGGGGTTGCCCTCATCTAGATTGCTCCCCCACGTCCCTAGACTCAGCTGGACCTCCCCAGGAGCCCACTCAAAGTGTTTCCTGATCCTCTTGTGATGCCCGAATTTGGGAAGGCTGCCGGCAGGGACACCCAGCCTGACTCTTGTAGCCAAGAAAGCTTTTAGAAAGAGTGCCTCCCCGCCCAGAACCTGTGAGCTCTGAGGGAACAGACCAGAGCTGGGGCTCACGTTCCTGCATTCTCGGCTGCAGAGGCCGCCCTTGAGGGCAGGAACACCGTGCATGGCCCTGGGAAGACTGACTCCCGAGCTGCTGGGGCCTGGTACTCACAGGGGACCGACAGAGGGGCAGCCTCGTTCCTTCTCCTCCTTCCTAGCTACTTAAGCAGAGACCCTGGGATGTTAGGACATCCGGAAGAGAGAGGGTCACCAGCTCCACCTCTCCAGGCTCTCTGCAGGGGTGAGGGTCTCCCTCCATCCCAGCGTCGCCCTCTCCCTAGAGCCTATACTCCCTCCTACCTCTTCCTTCCTGCCTTGTGGCAAGACTGGAATTTTCCAGACAAGTTTCAGCAAAAAAAAAAAAAAGAGATGTTCCTTGGCAAGGGCTAGGTCCTCAGGTTCCACTGGTCCATGTAGATGCCTGCCTTTCACCTGCTGAGTCCGGGCACCCAGTTGCATTTATAGCTCCTGCTGAGTGGAGGGACCAGTACTCACAGGGTCACTTCTGGGGCAGATGGAGGTCCAGTCCTCACTCTTTCTTTCTTAATTGTATTCATGCTCCCATCAAGCCCCCTCAGCAAGTGGCAGTTGGCAGGCTGTGGGTCCACCCTCCGTCACTCTCCATCCATTCTCTTTGCGTGAGCGTGGGGACTCCAGAGGGCCAAGCCTCCCCACTGCACGGCAGACCCTGCAATGCACGTAGTTCCTTCCTAAAGCATCCTCGTGACAGCTTACAACCCAGACTATTAAACATTGATCACTCAAAATTTAACATCCAGGCTTCCCTTTGATATCCTCAACTGCTCTCTGCATAAGACAACAAGCCGGCTTTCTGCAGCTCAGCATGAGGGGAGACTTCAAAGCTGTCTTCCCACTCCCCCACTCCGGCAGCCCTGGCATTCAGCAAGCAAAACTGCCAGGCGGAGGAGGTGGGGATCCCTGCCAGCCTCATCGTGGAGACACAGGCCTGCGGGGAAACCTCCGGATGTTGGTTCTGGATCAAGATTTTGGGGTGATTTGAGCACGGTCTGGACTCGAGGGCACCTTGGCTCTCTCTAGAAGTAGCTGTGGGTACTGGGAAGTTATTTGGAAGGGGAGTCTCATGGAACTGTGTTGGCCTCCCCGAACTGCCCTCTTGCCAGCACTGGAACCTCAGAAAACGTGGTGTCCTCACCAGTGAAACAGAGGTGCTGACACTCACCCCTCAGTTAAGCCCCTGGAGAGAGTGGACTGAGGTTGGGCGTGAGCTTGCCTGGCCCCTAGCAAGTCATCGGAAGATGGCCATGCTGTCCATCCTTTGAAGATATGGCATGAGTGTGTTTGTAAGAAGGATGCTTCAGGGCCCGGTGAAATAGGTGATTCTGAGCTCTCCGGAAGGTATCCGCTTGCATAGACACTGCTGACAGGCTGATTGCCAATCATTACCAGCCTCTCACCCAGGCCAGCCCCAGGAGCCTGCATTTTAGTAGAACGATATTAATTAGAATTGCTGCCACTTATGACATTCCTCCCATGAACCAGGCCCTGAGAGGAGTGATCACCCGCAGCCCCTTGCCCATGCGAGCCTGCAGGGCAATTTCTCTCCCTGGGCTATCTCCAGATGAGAATCTTGAGGGCCACCATGGGCTCACCTTAAGAAGTGGCAGAACTGAGCTTCAAAGCAGATTGGTTGGACAGTAAAGTCCACTTTCTTGCCTCGGTCTTGGAGTTGTGCTGGCCTAGTTTAAAGGCGCTCAGGACTGTGTGTACCTGATATTCATTGACATTAATCAACTGTATCCAGATTCTATCTGTGAGCATGTGAATGCTTCTCTCCAGCAGATGCTAGCACAATGCTGTGTGCACATGTGGGTTTTATGTACACCCACAGGACTAGGGAATGTGTCATTTGACTCCAGTTTGCCCTGGAGCCCCCCTGCAGGAGAGGCTAGCATTGGACAATGTTTCTTGCATGGTGGGGTAGAACTTGGCTCATCCAAGACAATTCCCTTCCATTTCACAAGCCCCTTTTATTTCATCTTTATTTTAGATTCAGAGAGTACACATGCATGGTTGTTACACGGATATATTGTGTCGTGGTGGGAATTGGGTCTCAGGTGGCCCATTCCCCAGATAGTGAACATTGTGCTCCATAGGTAATTTCTGAACCCTAACCGCCCTCCCCACCTTCCCCTCTTATCGGGGCCCCCAGTGTCTCCTTTGCCATCTTTGTGACCATTTAGCCCCTGTATATAAGTGAGAACTTGTGGAGTTTAGTTTTCTGTATCCGAGACAGTTCACTTAGGATGATGTTTTCCAGCTTCATCCATATTGCTGTAAAGGACATGAACTTAATCTTCTTTATGGCTGTGTAGTATTCCTTATGTATACATATAGCACATTTCCTTATCCAGACAATTGTTGGTAGACACTTAGGTTAGTCCCATGAATAGTGTTGTAAGGAACACACGAGTGCAGGTGTCTTTTGAGATCCCATCAGTGCAGAGTTGTGCCAAGCCAGAAATAGCAAGTGCAAGCACTGGTCCCTTTATCCCCGGCCTTGAGAATGAACCATGGTGCTCCTTCCCTCCAAACCTCAGTAGCCTCGGTCCTCCCTCATGCCCCCTCCAGGCCTTCACGCTACTGGGCTTAGTAGGAAATTGGTTACCATGCCCGTGATGGGGATTTCACAGCCAGGAGGAAGCCAACCACAGCACAGTAGTCACAGGGCAGAGGGGATACTGGAGCTCCTCCCTCATCCTGGCACATCCTCTGCCACATCCCTGAAGCTTGGCCATCGGCGCTGGTGCTGCCTTCTGGGCTACACAGAGTCAGGCTGCCCTTCGTTGAGATTTGAGCATAGCGTTATGTCCTCAAGCCTTCTCTTCTGTAGCTCAAATAGCTACGGTTCCTTTTTTCAAAACTTCTCCGCTTCGCGTGGCTCTGTGTTCACTTTCATGGGAGGGTTGGAAGGCAGGAAGCTGAGAGAGAGTTAAGAGGACAGTCACAGCCTTCCAGGAGAGGTGGCAGCGGCCAGAGAGCAGCATGGCGCTGGGCTGGAGGGGGGAGGAAGGAGCAACCAGAGTGAAGGGTGACTTGGACTTCCTCCCAACCCCCCGCATCCTGGATGCGCAGAGAACCCTCCCCACATCCCTCAGAGGACGATCAGAGCAACAGAGCAGCACATCTCCCATTCAGAGCCACAGATGGGCGGCTAGCACCCTGCCTGGCGGCCTAGCCTGTGTCCCCTGAAATTGCAGGATCGGGCTTCAGGATTTGGATACCACTTTCTAAGGTGTCACCTGCACCTGTCAAGTGGGACAAATGTTTTCTTCGTTAAGAAGAACTCTCGTGGCATGATGATTCTGCTTTGCTGAGTAACTTTTAAGTCCTGAGACATGGCCAGCCCAGGCAGGGGTGCTGAAGTGACCCTCCAGTGGCTCCCACCTCCCTGTGGAGGACATCAGACATGCCTGAGAGCTATCACTCAGAGCCGCCTGCTCAAAAATGACCCCTCCATTGGACCCTCATGGGACGCTGGCTTTGTCATCCTTACAAGTTTTCTTTTCTTTCTGCACAACCGGGAAAGGTGGTTAATGAGACAGAAGGAGAACTGGGTTTTGAGTCTGGATTAGAATTTACATTCTCTTCCCTGTGATCTGGGGCAATTTAATTACCATCTCCAAAACTCAATTTTTTGTTTGGAAAATGAGGTTAACGGCGTATGACTCACAGGGTCTCTGGAAAGGCTAAATGAAATGGTGTTTGGCAAAGTGCCGGGCATCAGTATACACTAGGTGCTCAATAAATGTCCACGGAAAAAGCAATATTCTTTTTGTAGGCCGTCTGGATATCAGATCCACTGGCAGATGATCTGTTGGTAAGATGTGGGACTGGGGAGCTGGGAGTGGAAACAGAGGATGCTCTTCAGGCCTGAAAGCCCCCGATGCCCATCCTGAATTCTCTGGCCCTGGGTTTGCTGTCTGGCTGCGAACATCCACACGCCTGGGACAGCTGCACCGAGGGGCAACACAGGGAAGAAAGGAGCACGGCCAGCCTCATCCTGACACTCTGGGAGGTGGATCACTGTTAAGCACCCCGTCTGTGCCTGGCTCTTAACAGAGCCAGACAGAACAGAGCCATTAGGGAGCTGCTCAAGGACTACTGGGTTCAACTCTAAAACTGACCCCGGGAGATGTAACAAATTAACCCATTATCCCCATTAAGGCTCCTGCATGGCTTCATTTGTCATGACAAGCTGAAGCTTTGGAGAGGTGGGCACTAGAAGCAGGACCCCAGTGGGCGCCGCATGCTCCTGCTTCTGAGCTTCCACCATCCCCGTCCTCCTGGGACATGGGAAGGAGCAAGAGGCATCTGCCGACTGCGGGGCCCTGCCTGGCGCTCCGTGCCCTCTCCTTTAGTGCCCACGACCAGCCTGTGAGTTAGCGTTACTTCCATTCAGCAACGAAGGAACTTTCAAGAAAAAAATATCTGAGGTCACTGTCAGTTGAGGACGAACCCCGAATTGGGCTGCAAAGCTTGTGCTGCTAACCCTTGTCCCGTGTCTCAAGCACTTTGCAGCCATTCCTTCATTTAACCCTCGCAGCAACCTTATTCATGGACATGATAGTTATTCCCATGTTTGAAGAGCCGGATTCTCAGATTGCTACAGGGACTCATTCAAGGTCACACATGCGGTACGCTGTGGAGTTGGGTTTGTTCATCTTCAGAGCCTCAAATGCTAATGACTACATGGGCTTCTTGCTTCAGATGAATTCACAAGATGTGTCTTAGCAGCTCTATGGGCAAGGCTCCATGTTAGACATTCAGGGGGGTCTCAGAGATGGCCGTGTCAGGGTCCCTGCCCTCAAGGATGTCCTCCATCTCTCCAGGCTCGGCTTCACCTCCTCCAGCCTCTGTTGGGAGACACCTGGCCATGCTGGCTCTCATCTTTTCCCTTCTCTAGGTTCATGTGGTGTTCAGTATCTAGAGCCCTCCAGGGGCATCTGAAGAGACAGGAAGAACAGCTGTGTGGGAGCTGTGTCCACCGAGGGAACAGGAGGCCAGGACTCGTGTTTTGGTCTCAGCAGGTCCCCTACTCTCTCCAAGCGCTATCTACTGTGACACTGGAATTTTCAGTCCTTTCATGGGATTGATGTCAGATAGGATAGACTAGGTTGTGCTGCGGCAGCTGGTGATTCCTACATCTCAGTGGCTGATTGCAAAAAGGCAGGTTTTTTCTCATGACACATGTGCAAAGGTAGTCAGCAAGGGAGCTCTGCACCCCAAAGTCACCCAGGGATGCAGGCTGAAACTGGCCCCATCTGGCACCAAAGAGTCAGGGGAAGGCAATGTCATAACCCACATACCGGCTCTGAAGGACACCTGCCTGGAGGTGATACATGTCATCTCTGCTCACATTTCTTGGGCCAAAGCAAGTTACCTGGCCTGAGTGAATACACAGTGGGCTGGAGGTGCCATTGTCCAGAGGGCTGGCAGGAGAGGAGAACTAGAATCTTCGTGGACAGCCCCAGTGACCACCACACAAGGTGATCACAGAAGACATAGCAGAAACAAAGCAAAGAGACCAAATTCTTGCCACTGAAGATTTGGAGCCTGAGAACATCTCTGTCTCTTTGTTCACAGGGGAGCCTAGTGAGTTTTAGAGATGAGTTAAAAATATTGTAACTCTCCAGTGAAACTTTCTATTTCATTCATCACACTTAGCAAGTATTTACCGAGAGTCTTCTATGGACCAGGCACTCCTGAGCACATAAGACACACCAGTGACTAAAACAGACAAAGATCCCTGCCTTTCCGGAACTTATGTTTTAGAGGGGGAGACATTCACTGAACAGCAGATACCGTTGGTACATTTTTGCAATGACATACGGGTAATATGTAATTATAGGTAAGTGGATAGAGAACTGAAGATGCGGTGATGCTCTCTAATGTGATTCAGTCTTGCTGGAGCACCAGCCATTCCTGGCATCCCCATGTGTCTCTTGATGCGGGTGCTCATGGCAAGACCTTACTGCTCTGGTCTGCTGCCCTTACTGTGGCTGGGCTCTCTCTACACTCAGAGGGAGGCACATAGGAGTTCCCTCACTTTACCCTGGTCACTTCCGTCTTTCTATCGTGGCCGGCTTTTTTATTCCCTCGTGGGCTCCCATAGCCATTTCGGGGCCCAGGGCTCTCTTGATGTTGGAGGACTCATCACGCTGGAATACTAAATTGCACCTGCCTCTCCCTGTATGCATGTAGTTTGCAAATAACTATGTGAGAGTTGACTTGGGCTGCCTTCCTGACATACTAATCAGTAGGTGAAGTTTACTGGGGGGACTTTTTGTGTGTCAAGCATGATCCTGGGTGCTTTATGTGCATGCCTGATGGCCTTTGGTCCTTGCAACAGCCCATGTAACCGGCCTTGTCTGTAGTCGCATCTCACCACAGTGGCTTCCAGGCTTGCACAGGCCTAAGCACTTGAACAGGTCATGCGATGTCCGAGACAGGAGGAGAGGAGAGAATTACAGCCGCTGTCTGTCACGACCTCTGCTCTTTGTCTCACTATAAAACTGCCTCCCTATTTGGGGGCTGTGGAATTAAATATTTATGCACTTGTGAATTTGCAGTATTCTTTTCTAATCTGAAGCGTGTGTGTGTTTCCATGTCTCGAAGATGCTCATAGACTCTATGGTGCCAAATGTAGAAAACAACCGTGCTTCCTCATTAAACAGATATCTATCACACGGGAAGCCAGTGCCCTTGTCCAGAGCTGGTGGGAGGATCCAAGAAGGTACCACTCCGGGAGGACGATTAGGGGGGAAAGGGCCTCTCAATGGAAACACACAACCTTCTGAACTTTATGATTCCGCCTCTGAAAGACAGGCTTTTGCGTGTGTTCAAAGACACGGTCACTAGGATGTCCACTGCAGCGTTGTGAATATGACTGGTAGCATTAAAAACCTGCCAACTACCACATGCTCAGGAGTGGGGTGTTTTAAAAATAGAAGACGGTACATGTGTGCAGTGGAATTCTACCCACGAATCCTGATGGGCAATGATGAACGGCCTCGGAGTGGGAAACAGTCGTTGTAGAGAGTTTTGTGGTATGTGCACTCATTTGTGTAAAAACATCTGTGTGTCTATATTACAAGTACATGACTACATAGCTATAGAATATTTCTAGGAGGATTCGTAAGAAGCTATGATGACGGCCATCTCTAGGAAGGAAGGTGGAGAACTGGGTTTCATTGCCCTTCCTTGTATGTCTTCACACATGGTTTGAATGTTCTTACACATGCATATGTTATATTTGCTGCAAACATTTGTCAAGTACTCTCTGCAGTACTCTGTAAGCTAACTTACTTAATTCACAAGACTATGGCATAAACAGTAGTAACCTTCCCGTGATAAAACAGAGGCATGGAGGAGGCTAAGTAGCCTACCTGAGTTCACTTAACTGGTAAATGGTGGCGGGGGTCGGGGGGTGATTTTGAGCTGAACAGTCTGGCTCCAGGGCCCGAACCCCTAACCTCCATGCTGTTGAACAACAAAAGAGAGCAAGTGAGCCCATGACATGGACCTGGTCTTCCCCCACCATCCTATCCTGGCGGGGGGGAGGGGGGATGACCCTTCCTCTCTTCCAGCCAGAGTCCTTTGCCAGGCCTACCCACTCTCCTCTGTTTTCACACCTTCCTCTTTATTTTTTCCTTGCCTCTGCCTGAAATCAACCACATCTTCCTGCAGTGCTGTGTGTTCCTGGAACCGTTTCTTTGTCCAGGGCTCCTGCCTAAAGCACATTCCTGCCCCTTGTGCCCCAGGGAGCTATCACTCGCCTGTCACTCACCAGGGAAAATGAGTAGTAGTGAGATGCCACTGCCCAACTGAGGCAGTGACCAGCAGGTAGGCATTTTCTACACTTTTTCCCGCCTGTGCAGCTTACAGCCACTGTGAGCAAGACAGAGGACGGCAAGGTGGAGGCCGCATGGGTTCCCAAATTGCCCCTTGTGGGAAGACGATGCATGACAGCCCCAGACCTCCATCATGCTATGGCAAGAGCCGGGTGCATCTCTCCTGGGTCAGGCCACTGGGATCTGAGGTCTCCTGATTGCACTGTCTAGCGTTGGTGGCCCTCTCCTTAGAGCCAAAGCCTCATTCTTGTCTGTTCTTTTTTACTGGTAAATTCTTAAAGAAGGTACAGACCCCGGAGACATCGACTTCATAGCTGCTCATCACTCCCTGTTCTGGATATTGCCTTTACGCCTTCCAGCTCACCCCTCCACAGTGCCCCCTGATGTCAGTGATGCTCTTTGCTCAAGGCCCCTCGAACCCTTCTTGACCTTTGAGACTCCACGTCCTTAGTCGTTTGGACACTGCCCTCTCCTCGTCCTCTTCTCCTGTCTCAGGAACACACTGTCAATTGCCTTCCCCAGCAAGAGTGCGCACTGAGTGTCAAGGCGGCCCTGATCTGGGTCTCAAACAAATCATACACTCCCCTAACCAAGTCCCAGATGGTCCATCTCCATGGGCACCAAGAAAGGAGGGTCTCAGGGCTGCTGTCAGGAGTAATAGAATCATCCACACACTGAGTCCGGCACAGACTCAGTCCACATAGATTCTCCCCCGCTCCCTTTATTCTCTGGATGAACATTTGCCTTATTTACCTCTGCCACCAAAACAAATAGTATTTGTTCTCTTCTCGCTCCTACTCTAAGGAGCCATAACCACTCCCACAGTTTCATTCACTTCTGTGCAGGAGACTACTAGTATCTTTCCCCAGCTTCAGAGCTGTACCTTAGACTGCATACTATGTGTACAATTAGCTAGCCAATTCACTTCATACCCATGTATTGAGAACCTACTTTGGACAAGACCCTATGCTTAGAGCTGGAGACAAAACAGTGAACAAATGTAGGCATGCTTTTTGCCTGTGGGGTTATCTGTCTCATGAGAAAGCCAGATATTAATAAAATAATCCTGTAGCTATATATATATAAATGTGGGGTTTCCATAAGCGTTTTAAGGGAAAGATACACGATTCTTTGAAAACCAGTCATGGGTTCTTTGACTTAGTGAGGGTGTTTGTTGTGCAGGTGGAGGTAAAGCTGAGTTCTGATGGAGGATGAGGAATGAATTAGAGGAAGCAGGAGGGGCCGGTCAGTGTTCCCGACAGAGGTCCAGCCTGGTCAAGCATCGAGATCAGCAGGAGGCATGGCAGGAGACAGGGAGTGGAGGAGAAGGAGGGGGAGGGGAGAAATGAAGGGAGCAAGCGGTGTGATCAGGACAGAGTGGCAGTGTGGAAAAGACTACTCTTTGTCCTCTGAGACCTAGTCTCCTCTTTATTTCTAGCTAGAGGACATTTTATTTTTACTGAGCTCAAGGCTGCCTCAATGGAGACTGTGTCTCCCAGGATCCCTTGCAGCTAGGCAAAAGCACTGTGAAGACGTTGACTCTTTCCCCCCATACTTGGCTCCCTTCTGCCCCCTCCCTCAGGGAGTACCCTCTGGCCAAGGCTAGTCTCTGCAAAATGGGCATATTCCCAGTAACAAGTCATGGGGTGCAGGTAATTGAGCAGAGCTGAGAACGATGTGGGCGGCCCCCTTACTCACTTTGATTATAATCACTGTGTAGCAAGTTAAATAATTAACTTGCTTGACCACAAAATTCCTTGCTGTGCCATCACATGTTGTGGATTCTTTCTTCACCAGTCGGCCACCATCGCTGTCTCCTGTAAGTTTTAATAAACCAGTGTCTTTCCCTACTGTATCTCTGAGTAACTTCCTTGGAATAGGAAAAGAACCTTGCAAGCCCTCTCAGATTTGGGGCTACCGGGTACAGGCACACAGCTAAGTTCTGGCCTCCAGAGTATGGGTTCTGTGCAACTTTTGGAAAATGTTCTTAAGGGGAAGGGCACAGGCTTCTTTGTGCATTTGTCCTTCCAGAGGGGTGAAACTCTAGCAGCCTGTCGAGCTGGAGCTGCTGTCGTGAACTATAGGAGGACCCTGTGTGAGGGTAGGAGGGTTGCAGAATGACAGAAAAGAAGAAGTCTGCGTTGCTCATGGTCATGGACTGGCATCTTCTGCCCAAGCCACTGATCTCTTTTGTTCAAGAGAGAGACCTACACGTCTCTCATATTGAAGTCACAGCACTGTGGGGTTTCTGTCACTCGCAGCTGAATGTAATGAATACAGAGAGGCAGGAACCAGACAATGAAGGGCTTTGTCGGCCATGTGAGGGCATTTGTGCTTATCCCAATTAAGAGCAGTAGACAGTAGCTGAAGGGGCGGGCAGCCTCCCAGCCACTACCACAGGCTCCAGGACAAGTCTGTGGTTCTCAATCATCTGCTCAGTTCTCTCAGCAGGCATTTGGTGAGCATCTAGCACATGTCAGGAATGGCTCTATGTCCTGGGGAGTCAGATTAACACGCTACATTCCATCTTTGAGTCAGAGGCAGTCTAATGAGGGCTATAGATATGTAAGTAAAGATCACATTTCAGTTGACGACGTTTATCCTGCACCAAGGTGGCTTTCCATGATGGCATCTGCACATATAACTAGGACAGAGTGTTGACCAGTGGCAATGGACACTGCCAGAAATAACAGATGGTCCCCTGCTCTGTCCCAGCTTAGCCTCAGTCCAGCCAAGGACCTAAGGTGTGCTGGACACAGGGTCAGACTCTGTGATGCATAGCCACCAAGGAGGCAGTTCCTGCTCTCCAGGGGCTCAGCCTCCTGCTCTCCAAAAAGGGAGGGGCCGTGGGTAATAGACATGCAGGCTATGGTCCCGGAGACGGGCGGATGGGCAGTCGATCTTACCCGAAGACTCAAGAAAGCCCACCCTGAGGAGGTGACTCCTGGACTAGACTGAGAAGAAGTAGGAGTGTGACCAGAGTGAGGGGTGGGGTGTTGGGAGTATGAACAACACGCCCAGGGAGTGCTGAGGATGGCATAACTCACTGGGTCTGGCTGTGTATGTGTGCACATATGTATGCTTGTGTTTGTGTGCGTATATTGTGTGCATATGCCCATGTGTGTACAACTGTGTGTTGCTTAACAATGAGGATATGTTCTGAGAAATGTGTCATTCGGTGCCTTTGTCACTGTGCGAACATCACAGAGTGCACTTACACAAGCCTAGATAGCACAGTCTACACAGCGAGGTGATACGGTGTAGTCCATTGCTCCTAGACTACAAACCTGCATAGCATGTTGGCATACTGACTATGGCAGGCAGTTGTAACACAATGGCAAGTATCTGTGCATCTAAACATCACTAAACAGAGAAAAAGTACAGTCCAAACATGGTATTCTTTTTTTTTATTATTCAATATTTTTTATTATGATATTGTGGGGTACAGTTAAGGGTTAGGTATACAAATATGCCTCGTTCAGGCACCCTTGTTGATAAGAAGTGTCTCCCCACAAATATGGTATTCTAATCTTGTGAGACCACCTTCCATCACTGATTAAAATGTCATGATATGGTGCATGACTGTATATGTGTGTGTGTGTGTGTGTGTGTGTGCATGCACGTCCACGCAGGCGCATATTTGGGGATGTGAGGAGGGATTAAAGGGAGACTTCATGGAGACGGTGACCACTGAGCAGAGTTCTGAAGGAAAAACAAGAGTTTTTCAGCTGGACACAGTGGAGCAGGGTTTTAAGTCAACAGGCCCTGCATCTAAAAGGCCAGAGGGTATGAGTAAGGACAGGGGATAGAGGGACTTCCAAGAAGTTGGAGGCAGTAAGTCAGAGGACCACGATGAGAGATGGTTTGAGGTGAAGTTCAGAGGAGAGGGGGCCATGCTGTGAAGACTCTGATAGTCAGACCTAAGGCTCTTGTCTGTGTTTGAGAGAGGGGCCAGGAAGAATTTTAAACAGAGGAGAAATATGGTCAGCTCTGTGCTTAAAAAAAGCTGGACATGGTGGCTTGCACCTGTAGTCCCAGCTACTCAGGAGGGACCCTAGAGCCCAGGGGTTCATATTCAGCCTGGACAACATAGCAAGACCCCATCTCTAAAAATAATAATATTAATAATTAGAACGAACTTCCAAAGTGTCCTTCTATAGAGATTACATGAAAAATAAAGGTGCATTATTCAATGGGCCTTCAGATAGCCATTAAAAACAATGAGTTGGATCTATCTGTGCTCACGGAGAACGATTTCCAAGATAAATTGTTGCAGTTAGAATAATTAATGTACTGTATGATGTTTGTAGTATTTGTTTGAAAGATGTGTGCAAATGTGCATGAGTGAAGGCATCTAGCCAGTTATGCTTGTATATATCTAAAACAATTTCTATACAGGTACACAAAAAACTGCTAGCAGCATTTGCTTCTGTGAAGGAGAATTAGGGAGACACGTTGAGAGGGAGACTTACTTTTCATTGAAAGCCTTTTGTACTGATTGGATTTTTTAAAACATGTGCATGCATCACTTTTCCAATACATTAAATAAATATGTATTAAGATTTTTATTCTGCCTGAAATGTGAATGATAGATGGAAGCAAGGAGAGACTCGAGGTAGTGCGGGCCCTTCCCCGCCTCCATTTCCTTGATTAACGGCGTCACATCCATCCAGGTTTCAGTCTCAAACCTTGAAGTCATCTTCAGCTCCCCCCACGTCTCATCAGTTATCAAGTCGTGCCTGTTCTACCCCAGAAATCTCTCTACCCTCAGCCCTAGGATAGACAGAGAGATCGATGGGGCAGAGCTGCAGGCCCAGAGACAGACTGGAGTATGTATAAATATTTAGTATGTGATAATGGTGACATTTCAAGTCCTTGTGGAAAGGATGGATTATTCAATAAATGATGTTGGGAGAAAAATTAACTCTGATCCTTAGCTCAGTCATAAGCTAAAATAAATTCCTGGTGAATTAAAGATATGTATATAAAAATAAAGTCACAAAGGCACTAGAAGAAAATGTAGGTCAGTCTTTTTAAAACGTGGGACTGGAGAGGGTCTTTGTAAGGAAGATACTGAGATAAGATATTATAGAGACACATTTGCTAGGTCAGACTACATAACAGTATTGTTATATATTAGAGGCTTAAGGAAAAAAAATCCAAAGCAATTGCAAAACTGGAAAAAATACTTCCAAAGACGTGGCATTCTGAAAGTGTGAATAAGCTTAACTTAAAGGAGGCTTACAAAACAATGAGAAAAAGATAAGCACTCCAATAAGCAAGTGGGAATAGGGAATTATCATAAGAGAAAAACAAATGGTCAGTAAACGTGAAAAAATGTTCAATGTTGCTGGTTTTTTTTCTTTAAAAAGCACATTAAAATAGCAGCAAGATTCCACATTTCACCAAATATTTTTAAATAAAAGATAGCTCCCTGTGTTAGTTGGGGTTCTGGGAAGCAGTGTTTTATATCATAGGAGAGAGGAAATAATTAAGAACATCATAATGATGGTCAACACAGTGTTGTAGATAACTTCAAATATTTGGAAAACAAAACTCCAAAATTCCCTGGAAACAACGACTGATTGAATAAACTATGGTGCATTCAAACAATGTGGCCAGTAAAAGTATCTTGGTCTAAAATTATGCTTGTACATTACATCTAGAAGACAGTGCATGCAATGTAACCCTTCTTATATTTACGCAAGCATCCACACACAGATGACAGGGTGTAGACACAAGTCTAACATTTTCATTTGGAGCTCTTTCTGGGTGGAAAAATTATAGATGATTCTTATTTTCTTAAAAACCACACTATTTTTCAAAAATGCTTAATAAATATCAATTACTGAAAAAACAAAAACTAAAAAGGTGCCTGCTCTTTGACCCAGAAATTATAGAAATTTATTATAAATAAATAATCAAACACGCGAGAATGGATGATGGTTCAAAAGTGTTCACCGTAGCATCCAAACAATGACAAAAACTGGAAACAACCGGCATTTAGTGCTGGAAACCAGATAACGTTTAAGTAAATGATGGCTACATACAATGGAATGCTGTGTAATCATAAAAATAGTTATAGAAGAATATTTATTGAAATGGAAAAATTATTCAATTACTATCACATATCAGTATTTATACATACTCCAGTCTGTCTCTGGACCCTCAGTTCTGTCTATCAGTCTCTGTCTATTCTAGGACTGAGGGGAGAAGGGTTTCTGGGGGTAGAACAGGCAAAGTGGGCCATAAAAACATATCTTTGTTTAAAAGAAACAGAAAATGTTAGAAAACTCTTCACCAAAATATTAGGATGTTTATTTCTGGGTGGCTGAACTACAAACAAGCTCTTTTATTTGACATTCTTATATGTTGTTCAGTTTTCTGTATTTCACATTTCTCTTTTTTTAAAAAAACTGGGAAACTATTAAAATACTATAAATAAAGTTAAAAGTTAAGTGACACAACTGGGAAAATATTACAACATATGTGATATTCAAAGTGTTTTACGAATGCTTAATCTATAAAGGGCTCTTATAAATCAAGAAGAAACATATGAACATTTCAATAAAAATATTTGCATGGGATACATAAAGATCATTAAGAAAAGAAATATAATCATTCGGTTAGCATAAAAGGTTGAATATCGCTAATAACATGCAAAGAGAGATAAAAAATTTTGCTATTCAAATTGGAATCCAGTTTTCAAACCCTGATAATCCCCAATGATGATGTTTCTGGGGATGGGGGTTGGAATTGAAGGGGATATCCCCTTTCAGGCAATAATGCTGGAGTGTAAATTATTCAGCCTTGATGGAGAGCAGTTTGGCAGATAGACTGAAAACCTTGAAAAATGTTAATTTGTTGTGACCCAGGAGTTCAATTTCTAGGAGTATATCCTGAGGAAGCAACCATGGGTGTGCAAAAAATTTATGGGCAATACTGCTCTTTGAAGCCTTATTTATAATAATGCAAATTCTGAAACAATCCAAATAGTCAACAATGAAGCCTTGGCTTGGTTGGCAATCCCAGTACGAGTCCACAATAGGATAGAAGCAATTCCAAAACATACAAAGCAATTATGGCTAACGGATTTGTGATAAGTGTGCTGCAAGTTCATTGGCGAAAATCTGACGCTGAACTGAAGGGAGCCTTTTAATAGCCCTCATTTATCTCAGTTAGTGTGAATATTCAAATACTTTCTTGCCCAAATATTGTATTTGATTCTAGGCTTCTGTTGAGGGCCTGCTGCAGGTGTTTCATAATACACTATCCTTACCTAATTTTATATTTTCAAGGTCTAAATAACTTTAATCTCTAAATTCTGAAATATCTGACTCCAAATATTAATAATATTCAAATAATGGAATCCTATGACGTTACTTAAGTTCACGTTCTCAGATAGCTTTGTCGGATACTTCAGTTAGTTACATACACTTCTTTTTCTTATTGTTAAAAGCAAAAGCCAGTAGAATACAAAACCATGCAGATTATACTTTTTTAAATAAAAGTATGTGTCTGCAGATTTTTTTAATAGACTAAAGAGACTAGAAAAAATATATCAAAATCTTAACAGTGGCTATCTCTATATGATAAAATTATGAGCAATTTTGATTTTCTTCTATACATATTTATTATTCTCCAAATTCTGTATAGTGAACTTATATCTTCAACAAGTAAATGTATTTTTAAAACCCAAACTAAGACGGGTACAGTGTCATGTGTCTATAGTCTCAGCTGCCTGGGAGGCTGAGGCAGGAGGTGTGCTTGAGCCCAGGAGAAGGAGGCTGCAGTGAGGTGTGATGGCGTCACTGCACACCAGCCTGGGCACCTAGGTGGCAGAGCGTGACCCCATCTCTAAAAAAACAAAGCAAAGCAAAAACAAATCAACTAACTCTAGATGATTTATATCATACAGAAACTGAAGTACAAAGTCCTTAGAATAAAATGTTGAAGATACTGAGCCAGCGTTTTAAACTCGGTCCTTCTGAATGTGACTCCTGCAATCTTTCCCCTTAAGCATGCTGTCTCTACACTGGTGTTTTTGAAAGAATGTCCAGCAGAATCTTAATAAACATTCTGTGCAAACAGGTTTCTATGGACAAATGCATGTTGAAAACTACAGTGTCCAGGGCTTTAGGCGGAACTTCTCAGCGCCTTTTATATTCTGAGAAGCAACATGATGCCACACAAGGGATATCATATGCTGAGTTCTAAGATATTTGGCCGTACGTCTTTTCTATTTTATTTTATTTGTATTTTAGTTCTGGTTATCTTTGCGAAGAATCTTCTAGGACATCTTGAGAATGTGTTTTACATAAAACACTTTAGAAATGCTAATCTGATGGAAAATTTCATTCTTAAACTGAAGGAAAATATGCAAGAGCCATCTCTAGAGTGGTGACAGTTTCCTGTGGGAATGCTGACCCTCCCTGTTATTAGCTGTTTCTTTTTAGGAATGATGTCAATAAACAAGTGAAAGGCCATGTTCCTAGGGCAGAGTTTTCATGTCCTTTAGGGAGGCCACCTTGCCCTGATGTGACTCTGGAGTATGACAGCCCACAGTATGAACCCTGATGGAAAGTTCATGAGGCAGAACATCTGAACTCCTGGAGATCATTCTCTGAATTCCCTGTTAGGTGTTCAGGAACCCCAGAACTTCTCATTTTCATGAAGAGACTATGGAGACACTCAGAAAACCTGAAAAAGGAACTTAATTATGCAAACATTCTGTGTAGCCTTGACCAGCTTGCTCCTCTGTGTGTCTCAATCACTTCATACTTTAAATAAAAGAGTTGACTGGGGCAAAATAGCAACCTTGTTTCATCTTACTTGCCAGCTCTAATCAATGGCTAGGGGCTTTCTGGGGCACCTTGAGGCTGCATACCTGTTTAATGAGAAAGAATGGTGTGATTGATTGCTAATGTCTGCCTGGGCACAAGTTGGAAGAGCTGCATCAATTCTACCCTTCCTTTGATGTTTCAGAGTTGAGGAACTCTTGAAGACCTGGGATTCTATAGAATGGACACATGGGAGTTAGCCCAAATCCAGTTCTTATTTCATAAACTCTGGTGATCTTTTGTCTCACTCTTCCTCCTTTTTGGGGCGGGGGGGGTTCTCTGTCTTCCATAGAGATTCTAAGCTCTTGGCTTTTGGTCTCTGTAATGGCAAAGTAATGGTTTTCCATGGCAATCTTTTTATACTCCTTTCTTTTACCCTCTTGCCAGGGATGAAGCTGTTTTTACTAAAAGGGAAAAAAAGGAGAAAAAAATACATATGTAAAAATCACACGTCCTCACCATGTGCAAAAATCATGTGTTTGGCAGCAAGAACATCTTTCTGAGGCCAAATGGCATTTTTTCTTCTCTTGCAAAATGAGAAAAAAAAATTCTTACTTTCTCAGCAACTGGTACTGAATTATTGGCCCTTGTCAGTTGCGGCCACTAAGGGGCCTCTTGTCCTGGAAACCTGTGATGCTGGGAGACCAACAAGTCCTAGGGGAGTCTGGTTGCAGCTGCCATTCCTGCTCCTCCTACATTGTGTGGGGACTGAGACACACAACTCTGTGTTTGGGAGAGCCACCGTCATGGGTATTAGAGGGAGCTTGCTGTGGAAGACAGACAGACTGCAATGTCTTACCAGCTGTGTGACCTGGGCAGAATTCTGCACTTCTCTGAGCCTCAGTCTGCTCATCATAAAACGTGCCATAGTCCCTGAGTCCCTGGATCCAGCCGATCACCATGGGCAAGTTTAATCAAGAGAACAAATCTGGCAAGAGTCCCTACACTCAGGAAGCTGCTACTTTAGTAGGGAAGGGCAGGTTGTATGTGGGGGAGAGGAATGGTAGGGAAAGGTGGCCAATAAACTAGTTGGTATTCAAGTTCTTATCAAACGATGCTGACTCTATGAAGACCATTCCATCTGAGCAGGGAAACTTGGTGTGCTGGGGATGAGTGTCATTCCAAATAAGGTGCCCAGGGAAGGTGCCATTTGGGCAGACCAGGAGGAGGTGATAGAGTGTGCCATGTGACTACCTGGAGGCTAGGGCTCCAGGCAGAGGGAACAGCAAGTGAAAAGTCCTCAGGCAGAAATATGCTGGCAGTGTCAGGATAGCAAGGAAGCATGTGGTCTGGGAGGAGGTGAGTAAGGCAGAGAGGTGCAGGAGGGGAGGGCAGAAAGGTGTGAGATGATGGGGGATGAGAGGGTTTTGATAGAACTTTGGCTTTTACTCTGAGTGAGGCAGGAAGCCAAAGGAGTCCAGGGAACCAAGGGAGTGTGTTACCTTAAGGAGTGATGTGATCTTATTTGCATTTTTTTGAGTCAGAGACTCACTCTCACTCAGGCTGGAGTGAGTGGGGTGATCAGAGCTTACCTCAGCCTCAACTTCCTGGTCTCAGGTGGTCCTTTGCCTATTTCTCCTGAGTAACTGGGTTACAAGCATGTACCACCACACCCGGCTAATATTTTGGATTTTTTGTAGTGTTGAGGTCTGACTCTGTTACCTAGGCTGGTCCCAAACTCTTCAGCTCAAGCAATCCACCCCCTTTAGTCTCCCAAAGTGCTGGGATTACAGGCATGAGCCACCTTGCCCAGCCCTCATTTACGTTTTAACAGGGACAATTGCTCCCATGTTGAGAGAAGGCAGGAGAAGGTGGGAGGCAAGAGTGGGGGTCGGAGACCCTTTAGGGGGCTGTTGTCACACTCCAGGTAAGATGACATTGGCTTGGACCATGAGGGAACTATGGGGGCAGCGGGAAGCAGGGAGAGTCTGGAAACATTCTTGAATGCCCAGCTGACCAGGTTGGTGCAGGACAACCGTGCCTCGACTGCAGTAGGTACCTGGAATGTAGTAGGTGATCAGTTAAGTTTAGGTCATGATTACTAGTCATTTGGCCAGCCTTAGGGAGAAGGAAGAACGTAGAGTTAGATGGCTCACTCAAAGGTGTCCTCGTTCATTCAAGCATGTCCTCAGTGTCTAAGTCTGTGTATGCTCCTGGAACAAAATACCTGAGACTGGGTAATTGGCAAACAACAGATATTTATTCTCACAGTTCTGGAGGCTGGGATGGGCAATATCAAGGCGCTGGCAGATGTGATGTCTGAGGGCTGCTCTCTGCTTCCAAGATGGTGCCTCTTGCCATCTCCTCCCATGTAGAAGGGGGACAGCTGCCTTGCACCATTTTATTAGGGTACTAATTCACTAATTCCATTCCTGAGGGCTCAGCCCTCATACTTCATGACCTCCTAAGGATCCCACCTCCTAATACTATCACATTGTCAACTGAGTCTCAACATCTGAATTTGCGGGGGACACATTTGGACCATGGCAGCCAGCAAGTTGTGCTTTGGCCAAGCATGGTGGGGGTGGAAAGGAGATGGCAGCATGGTATCACAGGAGAGGGGACCCCTCCTAGGCCAGAGGGGTGTCAGAAAGGTAAGGGAGAGAATGGCCACAGAGGCCATTTGACTCCCCACTGTGAAATAAATAGTGAGACATGACAGGGATTGCCATGGGAGATCTAGTTGGTGGAGGAGATTCTGGAGTGACTGTTTCAGTTCACTGGGGAGAGTGCATTCGATTGGAACAAAGTGGTAAAACTAGGTTCTTGAGAAAGAGTTTGTAGAAGGCAAACTCCTGACCGTGTCCAAAGACTCAGTTGCCAACATGATAGTGTTAGGAGGTGGGGCCCGTGAGGGTGATGAGGTCATGAGGGTATGGAATTAGTGAATTAGTGCCTTTAGAGAGGTGTGAGGCAGCTGTTCCCACTTCCACAAGGGAAGATGTGGCAAGAGGTGCCATAGCAGCAAGTGTGTGTATATGTGGTGTGTGTGTGTGTGTGTGTTTTGTGTGTGTGTGTGTGTGTGTGTGTGTGAGTAGCCACGGCTAACAAGTGACCAGGTACCACTTCCCATGACCCTCACAGCCCAGTTGTTCACAGGACTCCCTCCATGGTGGGCAGCAGTATGCCTTCACGGCTGGGTATGGCAGGGGCCAATGGCATTCCTGAGGAGGAGCAGTGGGGTGGAGGGCTCGAGGGGGCCGTGGCCCGGATTGGTGGGTCTGTGAGGGGACAGAGGGACTCAAGATGCAGGAGCGCCCACTGGGAAGGTGACAATGCAGCAAACCTGAGAGGGTGGGTTGGGTAAGCAGGGAGGGCTGAACTGGAGCGGCGTTCCCTGTGGGGATTGGGGTTCAGGGAATACCTGGTAATAGATCGTTATTTAGGCGTGTAAGGAAAATATGAGTTTCGCCTTCACGATAATGTTATGAAATGTTCTTTTAAAATGCAGCCATGGGGCAACCTCTTTCAGGTCCCCTCTTGCTGTAGGAGCTCTTTTGTCTTCTTGATGAATCCTACTTTCTAAAAAAAAGTGCATTCATGTAAGCTTAAAAATATGTTGACCAAAGGCAGATGAGTCCGTCGATAACAGTGAAAGGCTGGCACTGGCCAGGGGGGCTGTAGAGGGTGACTGAGGCTGAGAAGTGGGGCCTCTGCCTGTCCAGTGGGTGGTCATGGGGTCATGGTGGAAGGTTATTTGCCACTGGGCTCAGGAGAAAGCCCAGGGTTGGGAAGGCCTTGGATGGAGTCTGTTGTCACAGCTGAAAACTCCCAGGACATGGCGGATCCCACATGTCAAAGGGCACTTTCTCTCCTTTCCAGATACATCCATCTCATGGTAAGAGCAGAGATGAAGGGAGAAGGATGATGAGTGAATATCCCAGGACACCTTCTGTTGACACAACCACCCAGAAGTTCACCCTGAGGCCTGCCCAGTTTCGACTTGCTCTGAAAGCTTCCTTTCTCTCTGGGCCTGGGAAAAGATGGTCAGACAGAAAACGCTTTGCTCCCCTCCTACCCACCGCATCCCGTCTCCACAGGATGCCTTCCTGTCCATAACATTTTAAAAACACAGTCCTTCAGAAGGCAGAGGAGTTAAGTAGGGCACAGCCCCCTATCCATGGGCGACCTGGGCTGAGGAGGGCTGGGACCTTGGGGGCAAAAGAGTTCTCAGCTGCTTTTCCGCTCTGCCCTTTCCTGCCTGTGACCCTGGCCCTCAGGACCCATGGGGTGCTCTCCAGACCTGTCATAGAAGCTGTGGGTAGGGAAGGGTGGGCTCACCTGAGGGCCTACATGGATGCCACCAGAATGAGCCTGTGGTATCCCAGCCATCTCTAGATGTCCCAGCCTGCATCACCCACACTCCATAATTGGGAGGCGAGGAATGATGAGTTATCAACATATTTATTGATCACCGCTGCAAGGCAGGTGTTTGTGTGCCTTGGTATTGGTCCAGCATGCAGGCTGCTGCCTGGAGGTCTGGCTTGGAGCCCTACTCCACCAGTGTCTGGCTGCACGAGCATGATGACCTACTCATCTGTATGGTGCCTCAGTTTCCTCATCCATAAAAGGGGTTGTGCCAGTATCTCGTTCACAGGACCAGAAGACTCTGTGTGCTCAGGGATTAGAAGCATGCCTAGCACACAGTTAGGTCTCAATAAGGAAGTGCTATTATTATTGTCATTGTTGTTTGTCCTAACTCTTAGACCAGCTCTGAAGATACTTGTGGTCCTCACCAGTGAAAAGGACCAGGGCTAGATGTGGGTCCCACAACCATCTGACTCACCTCCTGAAGACCTCAAAGGGCTCCTTCAGGTCTGTCACCAACACCATGTGGCAGTGCAGGCCCGAGAAGTGGCACCCGAGGGTGCTCGGGAGGGGGCTTCCTGAGTTATTTCTGTCTTGGGACTCTCCTTGGAGGACCAAGCCTTGGCGGCCCAGCTCTCCCCAGCACTCTGCTGACACTTCCGGGATGAGGATGCCGGGGAGTTCTGCATCTCAGTAGTCTTCGGTCCCCTTCCCTAGTCTTTGCCTGGGCTCCTGTGAGGTGCCAGGCCTCGTGCTGGGAGCAGAGACATAGTGAGGCCGGCAGAAGCAGATGCCAAGGAGCAAGCTCCAAGATGTCCCACATACATAGAACCAGGGGTGGGGAGCCCATCTCAGAGTGTATTGGCCACAACCCTGGAAGCAGAGGCCAACCTCTCTTTGGTAAATAAGGACACAGAGGGTGTCAGTGACTTACCCAAGTTAACCTGGCCTCTGGCTGTCAAAGCCAGGTTTTGATCCTTGTGGCAACCCCCCCACCAGCTGGTCCCTAACATATGAATTCTGTTATAACAGAATTTCAGATCCCTGGCGGGATGATATGTCTCAGAGGGGAGAGAGGGATTCTGATGGAGGGATCTGGCTTCCCTCTGACCTGGTTCTTGAGGGGGCCCGGCTCCTCCAGAACTGGGAGATAGGCCAAAGCTGGGGACCAGAGAATTCCCACCCAGCCCCTTGGCTTTCTCCTGGAGACTCCAAGCACACAGGGTGGGTGGATGGCCCAACAGAACCCAGTTGAACTACTTTTAAAAATATGTCACCATGTGCCATCCTCAAGTAGCCATGTTAAATCCTACCTATCCTTGGGACTCAGATAAAGCCCCCTCCTCCTCAAGCCCACCTGACTGCCTAGGTCTGTGGAATTTCTGACCCCCATGCCCTCATCTCTCTGTGGGTACAGCAGGGACACGGCAGGGGGCTCCACCCTGTCCTTTGAGTTTGAAGCTTCCATGTTAGGTCATGAGTAGAGACTCCATGGGGAGGGAGAAAGAGAGGAAATATAAACTTTAATCAGACAGATATCATTGGAACCCTGGTGGTACCATTTTTAAAACTCATAATCCTTCCATAATTTGAGTCTGTTTCCTCATCTGTAAATTGGACATGACAATGCCTGCCTCCTAGGGTGGCAGTGAAGAATGAAGAAGGTCAGGTACGAAAGTCCAGTCCGGGAGTCTGGAGTGGGTAATGCTCAGTGCATCACAGCTCCCTGTGTCTGACAACCCCTCCCCGCCAAGCCAGGTAGGGTGCAGCCTGGGCAGAGCCAGCTCTGAGCCAGTGCTGCTTGGTAGATGGGCTGCCTCTTCTCTCATCAGGAACATGCTGTATACCCAGTTGTCTGGGGCATCTGTACATGTCTCCTAGATGCTGTGTGGCCTGAGGTTGGTTTCTTCCCTCTCTGGGCCTCAGTGTCCCCTCTGTGCAAGGGATGGGTACTTTGTCAAGCTTCCCGGTTTGGACAGTCCATCATCCCTGGGTACAGAGACAAGGCAGCTCACCTGGGCAGGGGCAGAAGGCTCTGGCCCTTTCTCCAGCCGTCCCTGGCCCAGGTGACCAATGAGCATCCAACACTCTGGCAACCAGGTACCCAAGGTCAGCAGATCAGAACAGAACCATTTCTACATTCACCTTCTGCTTCCTCAGGGACAAAAAATTCACATGACCAGGCAAGGCTTGGGGGCACTTTTTTGAACTGGTCTGACTCTAATTAGCCTGGTGACCTGGGGTAGTATCCTTCTCAGTGCGGCCTCAGCTTGTTCATCTGTAAAATCAGAGTTTGGAATTCGGAGGGGTGAGTGTTAAGAGGATTGTCCCCAGGGGCATTGGTCCTAGATGAATTCAGAGGCTGAGAGCATGGTAGAGGATCCAGCTGCCTCCTGTCCCACTCCTTCCTCTCCTGGCATAATTTTAAAGCCCACCTTCTCAGGACACACCTGCTCCTGTGCCCAGCACGCGCCGTCTGCTCTGCCCTGTGTGTTCTGCCCTCCAGCTCTGTCCCCAGAAATCCAACTGATTTTGTCCTCTTACCTGGCCAACATCTGTCCTCCTCAGGATGGGAGCCAGCCGTGCTCTCTCGGGCTCATCGGCCTCTCTGTCCTCTGACTGTGGGTAACAGCGAAGGTCTATCCAGTGCCCGTCTCAGGTAGCCGAGGCATGCAGAGCAGGCCAGGACCCAGAGTCTTCAACTTCCCCTGCATCATGCACTTACTGAGGGCAGAAGCCACGCTGCCCCAGTGCCCAGTGTTTACAGCTTGCCAGGATGCATGCTGCTGCAGGGGTGTGGGGCACAGTGGGGTGACTGGGAAAGACAACCCAAGACAAAAGGTGTTTGTCTGGTGGGCTTGTAGCTGCATGGAAAACTGACCCGGGAGAAATGGAACGCACCATTTCTAGGAGGATGCATGTACACACCACACTCCTCCTCGTACTTAAAAAATCCATATTTAAAGAACAATGATGCTTCTTACAGAGAACAGGGGCCTAGCCCTGGCTCTGCTGTGGGCCCCCAGGTGAGATGCCCAGCCATTTGGACTTTGTTTGCTTCACTTTTCTCTGCTGTGGAATGAAAGGATGTTGTCCCTACAGCCTGGGCCAGCTCTTGTCTTTGGCACCGTGGGACCCAGTTCCTCCCCAGCCACCGCCATGCCTGCTTGGGACAGGATTCGCTGGACTGGTTTTCTCTCCTGCCCCTGACTTTCCACCTCAGCTTCCCTGAGGTTTGGCGGGTGGAGCATCCAAGAGGTCTCTGCTTCCCCACCCAGGCCCCGCGACCAGCCAGGTGGTTCCACATTCCAGAAAACAAATCATGTCCTCATTCCCACCAGAGAGTCTCCTTGTTAGCCTGTGCTCAGAGTGAGCAGCAGAGGGGAAGGAAAGCTAGATGTTATCAAGCAAGAGAAACAAGCATGTGGGGAGAGTGCTGGCTGCGTGTTTGCCTCCTTTGTCCCTGTCCTGGGGCTGGAATGAGGGGAAGTGGCCGGACTGCTGGTTGTCGCTAGGCAGGACCTGGCCTGTTGTCCTGGGTTCTGCCTCTTTAAGAGAACCCTGGGGCCAAGATTTATTGGCTGCTGCGGCCCTGCTGCTTGTGTGGCTTTGGTATTTACAGGCCTGGGGATGGCTGAGGCCTTCCTTCCCAGGCTGAGCTGCTGGGCGGGTGAGCTGGAGTTTGGGCAAAGAATGGCTGCCATTCATGCAGGCGTTTGCAGCAGGACTTGGTGTGCAGCCCAGGGGGGCAGACGGCTCTGGGCTGTTGGATGGAAATCCCACCCTGCTGGGTTCAGACAGGGAGGGGGAGGGTGAGAGGACATGTCCCCTCAGTGGGCACTCATGCCAGGGGCCGGTGGGTGGGCAGACGAGAGCTGTTAACTGAGTGTCTCCCTGGGGACACAGGCACTAAAAGTGCAGCAGAAGCAGGGCCGGCAGGAGGTGCCCTCAGGAACTGGGACCAGGAGTGCGGCGCAGAAACCAAGCAGGCTGTGGACTAGATAATGCAGGGGATGCCCACGCCATCTGGAGGTGCCCAGGGCAGACAATGTGAACTTGGCAGAGGCACTTTGCCTCTGAGTCTTTACCTTCTCATCTGGGAAGTGGAAAGAATGGTGTCTGTCCCAGGGGTTTTGCAGGGATTAAATAATGTAATGCAGGCTTGACATAGTGGGTACTCCATAGTGTTCTGATTTTTACCATTGCTGCTGCTTCCTCCTTCTTTCCTTTCTTCCTTCCTTCCCTCCCTCCCACCCTCCCTCCTTCCTTCCTTCCTTCTTTCCTTCCTTCCCTCCTTCTTCCCTCTCTCCCTCTTTCTCTTTTTCTCTCTTTCTTTTTTGGAGACAGGGTCTCGCTCTGTTGCCCAGGCTGGAGTGCAGTGGTGCAGTCACAGCTCACTGTAACCTCAAACACCTGGACTCAAGCAATTCTCCCACCTCAGACTTCCGAATAGCTGGGCCTATAGGTGTGCTTATAATAGCCGGCTAATCTTTTAAATTTTTTTGTAAAGACCAAGGTCTTGCTATATTGCCTAGGCTTGTCTCAAGCTCCAGGCCTCAAGTGATCCTCTTGTCTCAGCCTCTCAAAGCACTGAGATTACAGGTGTGAGCCACTGTGCCCGACCTAACACTGCTTTTCTGACCGTGTGTTGCTGTGGGCTGAGCACTGTGAAGACTTTGTCTCTAGTCTCATCCTTCTCTTTCTGAAACCAGGTTGCCGGACACATCACTCAGGATTGGAGGACACACACAGTGAGTGCCTGCCCGACCTCGTGATCTGAGGCTGCTCAAAGGAACCGTTCTACTGTTTTCTGAGCACTTGCTATGAATTTGGAACCAAGCCAGGCATGCTACCTGTTTCATCACACCATTAATTTATTATTGTTAACCTTTGGTGACAGAAATATTCAAATGTTTGCAAAAATGACATGGTGAGGGGCTCACCACCCAGCTTCAATGGTGACTAATGTTTGTTGTCCTTTTTATTTTTAATTTTTGAGTTCAAGTCTCACTCCATCGCCCAGGTTGGAGTGCAGTGACACACTCATGACCACCCAAGTGTCGACCTGCTGGGCTCTGTGATCCTTCCACCTCAGCCTTCCGAGTAGCCAGAACTATAGGCATGTGCTAACATGCCTGGCTAATTTTTTATTTATTGTAGAGACAAGGTCTTGCCAAGTTGCCCACGTTGATCTCGAACTTGTCTATTTTTATCCATCCCTTCTGCCTTTCTTCTCCTCTTCTTCCCCCCTTCCTTTTCTGTCTTCTTTTCTTCACTGCTCTCTTTTTCTCTGCTGGAATATTTAAAACAAGCCCCGGAAATTGTATCATTTCACCTGGAAATATTTCAGTAGGTAAAGGTTTTTAAAAAAAGTTTAAAGAAGAAACCAAAAAACTATTATCATACCTTAAAAAGTCAATCATACTTTTTAATACCATCTAATAACCAGTCTGCACGTTATCTCATTTAATCCTCCAAATAAACCTTTGGAATGAACAAGCAGAATTGTGTCCATCTTTCAGATGAACACTGGAGTGAATGAAACATTAAGTGACTTGCGCACTGTGCCCCAGCTCAAATGACACCCACACGACACCCGCCTCCAAGTCTTGCTTATTTCCTTTGCTTTCGACAAATATCGATCCAGCTGCTACTCTGTCCTAGCTCTGTTGGAAGTACTTGGGACATAGCCATGAGTCTCACCACCTTGGAGTCTACAGGCAACACCTTTGCTCCTCAAAACATGGTCCATAGACCAGCGACGTGGGCATCCCCTTGGTACTGGGCGCAAAAGCAGAAAGGCAGCCCCATCTCAGTCATGTGGAATTGGAATCTGTATTTTAATAAGATCAGGGTGATTAATCTCTGTGCACATGGAAGTTGGAGGAGCACTGCTTAAGCCCACCGTTGAGGGTGCACATTAGAATCTTTTGGGGTGCTGAAAAGTACCATTTCTGGGTCCCACCCAGAGCAATTACATCAGAACAGCTGGTGATGTTTATAGGTTCTCTGTGCAGATGGGATTGAGAACTGCCAGTCCCGTTTGATCATTTTAAGGATAAATGTGCTAACTGAGATGAAAACTCTAACAGGACACAGTAGATGTTAAATTAATATGGTATAATTTTTCCCTTTGCTGTCTCAACCTCATTCCTAGACCCCCCACAGAGCTGGTGTTCTTGGGTGGCATATTGCCTTTCCCTGGTCCAAAGACATTCTTTGGCCACTTGAGCTTCCAACTGGAGTGTTACTCTTTGCTGGGAAACCCTAGAATTGTAAACACGGGGCCTTTTCGTGGGAAGTCAGGCTGCAAGAAAGACATGAGCTACTCCCCATCATGACCCAGCTTTGCCGAGTCGGGCTGAGGGCTGCAAATAAAAATAAATAAATAAGCGAAGGTTCAGCCGTGTGTGCAAAGAGCTTTTCTTTCACTACAGCTGGATCCCAGGCCAGA
This sequence comes from Tarsius wallacei, assembly GCA_963574415.1. Lineage (NCBI taxonomy): Eukaryota > Metazoa > Chordata > Mammalia > Primates > Tarsiidae > Tarsius > Tarsius wallacei. Next base: position 35,502 of record CAUYQG010230978.1, read on the forward strand.
CGTTATCTCATCCAGCTCTCTCCCGCCAGGTGACGCGGCATGCGGCAGGTGCCACCCGCTGAAGCTCCTGGGGCCGAGGCTGTGGCTTGAGTCACCAGGGAGGCAGGAGAGGGTTCTGACCTTGGACCTTGGGGCAGAGTAGTGTGGTCCCAGCCTGGCCACATTCTGTGACCTCAGGGGCAGGAATGCCTTCTTGCTGCTGATGGGATTGGCAGAATCCCACAGTGGTGGTGGTGAGGGGGGAAGGAGTGGCCAGTGTGAAGTCCCTGTTCTCGTCCCCTTCTGTGGACTTCCAGGTCGCTCTGTGTTGGGCTGTTTACAGGCCTGTAAAGGAGCCACAGCACGTGAGGGAAGTTAGAGAGGAGTCAGAGGTCCTCCTGTGAGAACCAGCAGGGGTCGGGTCTCCTGGGAAGCCAGTACTTGAGGCAGATTGTCCATCAGACCATTTGTCGGGTGGGCGGCACTGCTCCCTGCACTTCATAAACAGGGAGACAGAGACCTGCAAGTGGGGAGGGACTGCCCAAGGTCACACAGGCTGCTCTGAGCCACCACGGCCTGTGTTTTCTCTAAGATTTTAGAGTCAGGGCCGAAAGCCCGCCCTGGGAAACATCTATGCATTCCAAGAACACCCCCAGCCCCAGATCTTGGCTGTTCTCAGGATGGAGAGAAATGAGGTCCACGAGGGGGGAGAGGGCACATGGGCAGAATGGGACTCTGGGCCTACTTTTGGGGTTTGCTGGGGGCTTTAGATAAGTCACCACTCTGTGTCTTTGAGTTTCTCATATTTTACTCGGTAACACCGCCTCTGACCTCATAGCAGGGCTTTGAGGAGTCTGTAGAAGGAAGCGGGATGTGAAGAGTGGCCTGGATGTCTGGTGCGCCCTCCAAGGGATGGCAAGCAGCGTGCACACTGCAGACGTGTTGCCCCTTAATACCTCTTCCATGGCAGACATCACTAATCAATCTCTGCAGTTCCTCCTGTGGAGAGTGGACGTGTCTCAGACCTTCTCAGGCCAGGGTGCACCAGGCAGCTGCCCAGTCCACTCTAGCAGAGCTTGTGTTGAAGATGAAGTCTACCTCTCATGCTTATATCATCTTCTGCAGCACTTTGGAGTGAGGTGTCTCCAGGAAGAGCCAGAGCTTGGGTGAAAATGGAGCAGGAAGCCAGGAAGAGAGGGAGGGAGGGGACTCAGGCAGAATAAAGAGATCTTAGTGCCCAAGGGACCATGGGCAGTGTCGGTAGCACCCATGAGCCCCTGGCAGAGGGCAGGGTATGCCGAGGACAATCAGAAAGAGCAAAGGCAGGGAGGAGCCCCTCATGGCAGAGCTAATGCCCTGTATCTGGAACTTACCTCTGATCTTGTCCCACATGGGGTATCTGTGTCATGTTCACTTTCACCTCTCATAGAAGGAAACCAAGACTAGAAAAGGCTACGCTGGCTTTGGCACCCAAATTTGCCGAATGCTTAAACCTTCATTCTCCATGCTGCCTCTCTGGCCTTGAGTCTCCCTCCTGAGCTGAGTTTGGGGGTGACCTGGTCCAGTCCCAGCATTCAGGAAGGCCAGTCCCTACCCTATGCAGCGAGTGAGGCTGCCCGAGTAGGGCTGAGGCGGGAGAGAGAGGTGACCTTTCTGGTGCTCCCAGGACAGGTGAAAAGCAGGGCTCAGATGGACACTCTGGGGTCACCTGACCTGCCAAGAAGTTTCGTTTGACCAGAAAAGCTATAAAATTGGGAAGCGTGTAAACTTCTGTATTTCCAGCCTCTTTTGAGATGTCAGCTTGCTGTTGTCACTGGGCCTGCGTGGTCCTGGGGACAGTGGGCAGGAGCTGAGTAAAGCCTGCCTGGATGTAGCCTTTATTTTCTGCTCTTCTAGTCCTTGGTGCGTGTGGATTTGAGAGTCCTGGGACAGAAGGCAGAGCAGCGTGGGGGAGTCTCTCTCTGCCACCCCCTCTCATGGTGTCACTTTGCGTAACTTCCTGCCCCTTTCTGGACCTCAATTTACCCATCTACAACTGAGACATAGGGACCTAGGAAGCTTGTGACTCAGGCTGGGGTTCAAAGGCATCCTCATCGGGGTCACCCAGGGGCTTGTTGGAAGTGCCCAATCTCAGGCCCCTGCACCAAGGTCACTGAGTCTGCAGCTCCAGCGAGCTCATGGGCCGTTGAGGTTCTCATACATGTGACAACTCGGGTGTCCTGTGATTGACAAGCAGGAGTCAGCTGCTTTTGTATTTATTTTCACTCCACAACTTCCATCCGAGTCTCGTCATGTACAAGCAGCTTCTAAACCTGCAATCTCAGCCTGACTGTTCCAGTCAAGAAGGGTATGCAGGGAGAGCTAGGCAGGGCCACAGCTGGGGATGGAAGGGAGATTTCCTGTGTGGGTGACTGTGCAGGCCAGCAGTGGGGTGGGTGGGGGGTGATCCAGCCAGCCCACATGGAGCTCTTCGGCTGGGGCAGGAGGCCAGACTCATGAACACAGAAGCACCCAGGAGCGCATCCTGGGAACAGGGAGATAGGGTGGTCAGGGAGGGCCTGGGGCTGGCCTGGCCTCCAGATCTGGACGTGTGATCATGCCTCTGCTGGGCTATCCCAGGCCTCTAGGTGTCATCTCCAGGCTCCATCCCAGGCAGCAGGGGGCCGCCATTAAATTTAAATGTGCATCCATTTTCCCCACAAGCACCAGCATTTTCCATCCCTTTTATGGATCCCGGAGGAATGATAAAATGCAGCTGTTTTGGCTCCTGAGCCAGTGAAATAATAAAAGGTGGCCTGAGTCTCCTCCAGGGAAATCAGCTGCTTACTTATTTATTTCCACTCCAAAACTCCCATCCAGGTCCCATAATGTACAAACAGCTTCTAAACCTGCCCCTCCTCTGCCCCGGCCCTCGCCTCGACACACTTTGGGGTGGCTTCTTTGTAGACACGTAAAAGCCTTCCAGCAGTGTGGCCTTGGTCAGCTTTTGTGCTTCACTTTTGTCTTCTGAAAAAATTGGGCATCTTCATCGCAGGACCCTGGTACAGTTACATGAGAGGCAGTAGCCCATGGGCCTCTCACAGTGCTGGCACCCGCAGGTGCACAGCATTGCTGCCTGCCAGCCCGCCTGCCTTTCTGACTCCCTGGAGGTTAAAACATTCATATGCAGCGATCCTCCTGGCTGCTGTTCTTGTTGGGCCCCAGGCTATTTCCTTTACCATGAAGACAGGCCTGACCTTCAGGGGCATAGTTTTCCTCAGGCCTATAGGTTCAGGTAGGGCTCACAATGACCTTGAAACACTCAGGGCCAGGATCAACAGATTCCACCATCCAGGTGACGGCTGGAGACCCACAGGAGCTCATTCAAGGTCACTCTGTAAGTGTGGGTAACGCAGGGATTTCAGACCAGGATGTGGGAGCCCTGGGCCGGGACTCTGCCACCACACCATTTGTCTTCTGGAGAAAGCCTTGTCTCAGAAAGCCTGGGAATGCCTGCTCGTTTCTTGCTTCTTGAGCTAATTTTCTTCATTTCACCAGGATCCTCTTTGGTGCCAAAAAGCAAAGAAGCTGTGGGGATTCAGGAGAGCAGAGGCACCCTTGAGAGTACCTGTCCACCGCCCATGTTTTCCCGGCAGCCTCTCCCTCGCCCTGGCTTCTTCTAAGCCTGCACACACACATTGGGGGCCAACACGCTGCCCGCCCCTGCGGTGTCTCAGCCGACACGGAGAGCACAGAGGCTGGCCAAGCACCAGGTGTGGGAGGCTACCTTTAGCCCAGACAGTCCTTCTGTCTCTGAGGCTTGTCATCATCAGCTGCTTCAGCCAAAAGGCAGTTTTTGAGTTTCTCTAATGAATTTAGTGCTATAACGGCATAGAGGGGCTTGAAAGGTGTCCCTCCAAAAGATACGTCCAAGTGCAAGCCCCCAGTACCTGTGAATGTGAATTATTCCCTTATTTGGAAATAAGGCCTTTGCAGATGTAATTAAGTTAAGCATCTTGAGATGAGATCATCTTGGATGTAGGGTGGGCCCCAAATCCAATGACTGGAGCCCTTATAAGGAGAGATATTTTTGAGACAGAGAGAGACACAGGGGAGCCTCGAGAAGACAGAGATGGAGATTGGTGCAATGCGTCAACAAGCCAAAGGGATGCCAGGGGTTGCCGGCCACCACCTGAAGCCAAGAGCCTCTGGAGTTAGTGCACCCTTGCACATGTTTTCAGAGTCTTGATGTTGGACTTCTGGTCTCCAAGACGAGGAGACAATATATTTCTGTCATTTTACGTGACTAAGTTTGTGGGAATTTGTTACCACAGCCCTAGAAAACTACTACATTGTATAAAAAATATCAACTTTAAACTATCCACGTGCTTGAGATGTTTTCATTGTGGCTGCCCCTGCCCTCTCCTTCCCACGTTCCACCCGCCTTTGACTTCAGATGCTTTCAGAGATGTTTTCAGAGTTGAATTATGCACTGTCCCTTCCAGTCTATAGGGAGAGAGGAGACAGGAAGGCTGTCCTCCAGCCCAAAAGGGGCTGGTCACAGAGACTCGGAGTCTCTCCCTGGGCTAGGACATCCAGGGGAGCTTCCTGGCAGAGGCAGGTGGGTTTGGCTTCATCAAGTCAGTAAGTCAGTAAGGGGGAGCCTTGAGTAGGGGATGACCCTTGAGCAGGGGAGAAGCAAGACACCCCAGGAAGATATTCAGGCACACATAGACACACACATCATGCATGCACACAACACACACACACTGATCCACACTCAGACACACATGCAGAGACGCGCACAGCATGTACATACACCACACACACAGATACACAATGACACCCACTCCCATTCTCAAAGAGACACATACAGCCACACATACACATGTACCAGTTTGCACACAGACAGACAGACACACACACACCCAACAGAAAGAGATATACACACAGGGAGACACTGGTACCCAGGCATACACATGCAAAGGACATACAGACACACAGCCAGGTCGACACGAAGGCAGAGCCAGAGAGACAAAGAAGCTTTGAGCGCGGCCAGTCTGCCCCCAGAACCCAGACATCCTGGCTTTGCAGTCCCCCTAGGAACCCTCCGAAACGCCAGGAGAAATTCCTGGGATATTAGCTAAATTTCAGACACAAACATTCCCGTCTCCCTCTCCAGATGTAATGCTCATGAAAGCCTGTGCAGCCCGCCCTCGCCGCCCCCACCCCGCCTCCTCGGAATGCCGCCTGTGAGTGGGCTCCAAAAAGGGGGTGGTCCAGAGAGCCAGAGGGCTGCTTTGGGGGACTCTCTGCACACTGGGGCCATCCTGGCAGATGGGAAGGGTCAGGCAGAGAGGAAGGCTCCTTGTTGCAGGGTGGGAGACACCGCTCCAAGCTGGGATAACCAGGCCCTGGGGAGCAGGAAAGGGCTGGAGGCTGAAGTCAGGAACCCCTGAGTCTGAATTCAGCTGTAGGCAGCAGGGTTCTTGCAAAGGTATGGGCCTTGCGCCTGTCCCTGCAGCCACAGGGCCACCTCTCAGCAACTGGAACACGTCAGGTCCTTCCCATCTCAGGGCCTTTGCACATTCTGGTCCTTCTGAAATGCTCTTCCCTGACTCAGTCTCAATGTACATGTTACTTCCTCAAGTTCCCATCCACCTAGGACCCTTCCTATTTCCTCTTAAAACCCCTCCGTCTTCTCCTTTGTATTTTGTAGTTGCTTCGTTATTTGCTTGGTTACTATGCTAATATCATTCTCCCTTGAGCTAGACCAGAAACTCTGTAAGGATAGAGTTCCTCCCACACCTCCCTGCAGTGACTTGGTTTTGCTTCATACACTGCTTCTCATCCCTTAAGGCCTAGCCCACGAGTCCTTTTCTGGTTTTCCTTGGCCCCTCCTCACTCCATCCTGGCCTGCCCACTGTGACCACTTGCTTTATGACGGTCAGAGTTATGTGAAGCAAGTGCTCAGTACATATAGGTTCTGTCTCTTGGGCCATATATGCCATTTAAAAATCCTTTCGACCTCAGTCCCCACATCTATAAAATGGGCTGAAATTGCATTTCACTCAGGAGGTTCTTTGGAGAAGAAAATGAGATGGGGCAGGTTTGGTGACCTTCCTCTCACCTCACTTGAGGGATGTAAGGAAGGTCTTCCTACCTAGAACCTGGCGAAGTTAGGGGGCAACCTGGATTAAGACACAGACAGCGCTCTGTAAACACATACCTGAGAGTGCTTGGTTGTCTAAGAATCATGTTTTCAGACTGCTGTGAAGTATCCCAACTCTTTGCTGACTCCTGAAATTCCACTGTGAGTACTACAAAATCTGTGTCAACTCTAAAACCCATTAGAGTCATCTGTCATTCCCCATCACAGTAAAGAGGTGACCTGCCAGACCTTTCCCTGAGACTCCCATGGCCCAGAAATCTGGGTGTTTTCACATCCAGATCAGCTGAACATCCATGAGTCCTAGCACCCAAAACACCAGGGGCAGAGAGGGGAAATCCCAGGACAAACCAAAATCAATACTCCCTTCCTACTAACCCACCCCACTACTCTCCACGTGGCCACAAGGGTGCTTCGGCTTCTCACAAAGGACAGAGGTTGCCGGGAAGTTTTGCCTTTCATGAGATGCTGGACCACAAGCAAGTCATTTAACATCTTTAAATTTTTTTGAGTTGCAGTCTCACTCTGTCACTTAGGCTGGAGTGCAGTGGCACAATTATGGCTCATGGCAGCCTCGATCTCCTGGCCTCAGGCCGTCCTTCCATCTCAGCCTTTTGAGTAGCTGGGACTACGGGTGCGTGCCACCACACTCAGTTAATTTTTAAATTTCTTTTGTAGAAAAGAGGTCTTGCTGTGTTGCCCTGGCTGGTCTCGAACTCCTTGGCTCAAGCAATCTTCCCGCCTTGGCATCCCAAGGCGCTGAGACTATAGGCGTGAGCCACTGTACCTGGCCTAATTTAACATCTTTGGGCTTCAGTGTTCCCACATATACTTCACCCCATGTTTCTTCCTCGGAAAAAAGTGGCACCCGCTTGTGCAGCTTCCTGATGGTGCTCCTGGCACAGAGCAGTGCCCGGTAAAATAGCGATGATCTCCAGCCCCATGATGAAGTAATGGGGTATCCTCCAAACCATGACGGGAGGTGGGTTTGCTGCCCTTGGCCGAGGCCACAGGGTCTAAGATATGGGTCTGCCTGCCTCCCAGCTCAGCTGAGGCCTGCTTTGCAAGAGGCAGCTCGTTACATGGGAGATGTATGTCCTGTCGTGAAGTGTTTAATATTTTAGCTCCTAATTGCATTCCCAGAGACAGACAGCTGTTTATCCCCGTCACTCTCTGGCGTTGTCTTTGGCAGGACCCACAGGCCGCTCCAGGTGTTTCCTCGCCTCCTCCTGGGTAGGTCCAGGACGGCCCTACAGACGCCTCCAGGCTGCTCCGGGTGGCCAGGTTGTGAGTGGCTCTGGCGGGTGGGGGCGGGGCCTGGCACTGTGGGGTTCACGAGCACCCTCGTGTGTTCCTTCACCTCCTCCTATCTGCCCACAGCAGCCTTCCTGTTCACCAGGCACCATCCACTCACCTGAACCCGCCAGGAGGGAGCTGTGACTACTGATCATGTAATGCAGAGGAAGAAACTGGTGCTAGGGGAGGTTGTGCCACTCATTCATTCATCCATCTATTCATTCATTCCCTGTCAGTCAGCAAACCTTTTTGGTAGGAGCAGCATTGTGGAAGAAACTAGGGACGGTAAGATGCATCAGACCCAACACCCACCCTCAGGGACACCACAGCCTTTTGCAGATGGAAAGTGATGGTGGCATGGTCACTCTTGGGCTGTCTCTGCCCCCTGAGGTGGTACTCACTGCTGGCCGAGTGACAGTTCTAAAATGTGAATCAGTCTCTCAGATTCAGACCTTGTGGGTAGAAGGCCTTTTGGGAAGGCCTTGGATTCCAAGCTTCCTCTCTAAATTTTTATCTTCCCCCAGTCTTCTCCCCTCATGTTTCAACACAGTGAGCCCCCTAGAACCTCACACTTCACGCGTACCCTGGTCGTGTGTGAGGGCCACTCCTTGCCTGCCCACGAGCCTTTCACTTCTCCCCCTTCCCATGGCCTTCTGCATGGCTACAACCTGGTGTTATTTAGATGGAGGGCAGAAGACTCCAGAAACAAGGACCCTCCCCAGGCCCATGTAGACCAATCGTGGTAATCCCAATCCCCTTTGCCAGGTACTTTCCCAGCTCTCCTTACAGAAGGAGAAGTGTGTTTCCTTCAGCCTCTGAGTACAGTTGTGTGTGGATAAGATGCTTGGAATCACAACAGCCATCTTTTGACCATGAGGCCACAAGCTAAGGGCAAAAAGCCAGTACACAGAGGGAGGCGGGGCAGAGACACGGGCTGAGCTGGGTCTCTGTGGGTAATGTGGGGCCTCTGAATAATCCAGTACTGTGCTGCCCTGGGGTCCTCTTTAGGCAGAGAGGACACACTCCTCCTGCATGTGCCTTGCTCCTCAGGTCTCTGTTGCTTGCACTGGATGCATCCTGGGGGATGATTCCGCCTCCCACACCTCCCTGCAGTGCTTTGGTTTTGCTTTGTAAACGACTTCTCATCTCTTAAGGCCTGGCCCAAGAGTCCTTTTCTAGGAGTTTTTCTTGGCCCCTCCTCACCCCACCCTGACCACAGAGCCGACCGCCCACTCATCTGAGCACCCACGGCACTTTGTTCATGGTCCTCACCATGTCGGTTTGTGATGACCCATTTTTCTTGTCTGCAGACTCACTGGGAGGTTCTGCCCGGGGAGGTGCCCATTAAGGCTTGAGTGCATGAGCCGACAATGAACTGAGGGCAGGGACAGTCACCGGCAATGTGAACAAGGGCCTGCCATATGTCCTTATGTCACCAAGTCCTCCTGGTGGCCTTGTGAACCCTGATGGCCGCTCACCTCCATTTACAGGTGAGGAAGCTGAGGTCAGGGAGGCCCAGGGAGGGCATGGGCCGCGGGTTGACTCCAGCCCTGTTGCCCTGCCCATGGGCCCTGGGGGCTTCTTCCTGCCGTGGCTGAGGCTGCCTGAGTTGGGCCCTGAGTGGGGTGGGGCAGCACAGCCAGGTGCTCTGCCTGTGACAGCGAACAGACCCTGCTTGTCCTGTCTCTGCTGCCCCAGGGAAGGGTTCAGAGGCCATTTTCTCTACACAGCTGGGGCTGGGGCCCATCGAAAAATAAGACCCAAGCAGGGCCTGCCGGGGATGAGGTCATGTGGAAAAACACTCAAGTCAGAACAAAACTGTCTTTCTGCAAACGACTTCATCACGTTGCCAGAAGCCTCGAATCACCCTGCTCTCACCTCTTCCAGCCCGCCCACGGGAGCGGGGAAGACCAGTTCCTCGGGTCTGGTTACATCACTTGGGCAGAAATAAATGTTCCAGAGACCCACCCAGGAGGTGCTGGGAACTGGTGCCTGCATCCTCCTCCACATCCCCCTCTGGGCCTTGACAGCAGAACCCAGGTCTCTCCAGTTCTGTGTGCTCAGTGCTCAGCTCAGACTTGGAACTCAGTTTTCTCTTCTCAGACACCAGCTAACATAAAATGAAATGAAATAGCAACCACTCAGTGAATGTACATGTTCATGCACTCAACAAACAAATTCTGCTCTTTTTACCAGGCAGGGATCAAGCAATGGGGTTATGCTTGCAGAAAGAGGAAGTGAAGGAAGGCCGGAGCAACTTCCTCCAGGGTGATACACCACCTCAGAGTAGGCTAGGCCCAGAGAGAGTTGTAAAGACAGCTGAGCTCCAGCTCTTATTTTAGTCATACCTTCCTGCTCAACACAGTTGTCTTGAGTACAGGCTTCTGGAAGCATGGTGGGACAGCCAAGGATTTAGGGAAGCCAGTCCAGTACTCTGGCATTGATTGTCCCGTGCAGGAGACAGATGACGTCAGAGACTCTACCTGCCTGCTCCCGTGGAGATATGGAAAGATGGCGTGGGGCACGTAGGAAGAAGTGCCAGGTGGGCTGGCCAAGGAGGTGAGCCTGAACAATGAACACAGCCTGCTGCCAAGGAGACGGTGGGAAAGCTTTCGAGGCTGTGGGGAGTTTGGGAGAGGCAGACCACTCCTCATGCAGGGAGCACCTCCCCTTGCCAGTGATGTCTCGGACCAGGAGCAGACCTGGGAGCAAGGGGCAGTGGATGTGGCTGATGAGACAGGCTGGGGGCCAGGCAAAGGGGGAATGGGCTTCACTCTAGAGGGAGCAGGAAGCCACTGAGGTGCTGAAGACAGAGTGCCCAGTTCAAGGGTACATTTCAGAAGAGCTGTTCAGACTGGAGGGCTGGATGCCTGGAGCAGAGAGACCTCCTGGGAGGCTCCGGACCACTCCAGGGTACCAGGTGTAGACCAGTGCAACGGGGCTTGGAAGAGGAGGAAGGACAGCTGGGAATGCCCCATTACTGCTGGGACCTGGAGAACCACGGGAGGAGGGGGCAAATGGAGTCGCTTCATGTTCTGGTCTCTGAGGTTGTGATTTAAGATTTTCACTCTAATGCAATGGCAAAAAACAAAAACAAAAACAAACCCTCAAAATAATGGTGACTTAAAGAAGCACAAGTCCAGGTACACGGTCCCAGGCTGGTACTGTGGCTCTACAAACACCAGAGCCCCAGACTCCTTCCACCTTGTTGCTCTGTCACACTCAATACCCAGCCATGATCACATGGCCCAAAATGGCTGCTCCAGCTCTTACGGTCTCATCTGCATTCCACCTAGTGGGATGAGTGAAAAGAGGAGGTGTTCACACTCATTTATTTCAACATTGTGACATAGAATTCCACACATCAGCTAACATCCCACTGATAGAAATTTGAGGCAAGACCATACGTAGCTGTAAGGGATGCTGGAAACTGGAGGCTGCCCTGTGCCCAGCTAAAAATTCTTCCATGGTGGAAGAAGGGAAAACGAACCTCCAGAGGGACAACAAGTGAGGTTGTGCAGCCCGCTGGCCTTTCTGAGCTCGATAGTTCTCATTTACAAAACGTATCCACACTTCTGCGTTTAACCAGACACATGTTAAGTATCTTCAGCTCTCTGCCAGCAGTGCACGTCAGATCCCCCTCTTTGGATTTCTGGGCACGTCAGATCCCCCTCTTTGGATTTAGTTTTCCCAAACCCTGAAGGAGATATTGGAAAATGCTCTTAACACGCACTTTATGAGGCTGGCTGAGTGGGCTCTCAGGGTCTGTGAAGCCCACATAATTATATGCTCAATTTGGGGCATACGGTTTTCTTGGGAGGGAGTTTACGGCCTTGTGTTTACAGGTTGAGCACACAGGTTTATGAGGGGGCTCGTTACCCTAAAATGTGGAGAAACAGAATGGAAGCATGGCCCCGGGTCCTCGATGCCCATATTCTGTGATTCCTTTGTGCCCACTTTGCGGGGCACACTTGGACGGGGTGCAGGGAAAAGAAAAAGGCGATTGAGGGACTGCAGGCAGTCGGATGATGGTCTCCCAGGGCACGGGTGTGGCCCGTCCTCACCGGGCCTTCCTCTGAGTCCCTGCCCTGGCTGGAATGGGATTTGGCTGGGGCCACGCCTGGCACACTCTGCCTCAAGCGTCCCCTGCAGTCCCCGAAGCTGCCCGCCAGGAGCTGGTTAGGATTTCAGAGGCACAAGCGGGCTGCTGTGTTCGGCCGGCCAGGGGAAGGGAACAGAGCCCGCATTAACCAGACGCTCCTCTGCGTATCGGCTTTCCCCTCGCCGGCGATGTCTCGGGCCGGGAGCAGACCTGTCTCCCTGCCCGGAGCCAGGGATTTGATATTGTCGTGAATGGAGGTTTTCATCCCTCAGCTAGTCGTCTGCCCTCCATGGCGCCTGCCGCCGGTGCCAGGCCTGGCATGGGAGGCCCCAGCTGCAGGAGGAGTGGGCGGATGGGGAAGGGCCAGGCTCGGCAGCTCTCCTGCCACCCAGACTCAGTGGAGGTGGAAGAGGCTTCGAGGCCCAGGAGAAGGAGAGAGAAGGTGGGCGCCCGGCCCTGGCTGGGCACGGAGTGATCACAGGCAGGGCGGGAGGGTTCCGATGCACCGGTGGCTTGTGCTTGGTGGGAATTTCTCGACGGCCCACCGAAGAACAGGCTCCTAACAGCAGCATCGAAGATGGTGCCAAAGAAAAGGAAAAGGGGGGTTTGTCCAGAGGAGAAAACGGGGAAGGAGAATGGCCATCAGGCAGGCAACGGTTAGAGCAGTGATGAGCATCTCGGAACACGGAAGGCAGGCGAGGAAGAGGAGCCAGCAGGGAAGCAAAAGAGCCAGCCCCAGGCATGGGGAAGGATCAGGAGTAATTGCGGAAGGCTGAAGATGACAGGGGCAAGCTGCTGTGGAAGCCCACCTCCAGGTTTTGGTGGCCAGCAAATGGAGGCTCCACCCCAAGGAGGCTAGGTGAGACGAGAGGCCAGGGCCGGGTGGCAGGGGTGGCCTCCCAGCGGGTCAGCGAGCCCTCACCTGGCCAGCACATCCTGCAGGCCTGCCGGCCTTGCTCTCCACCTGTGCACTCACTCAGCACAGGCAGGGGGCTTTGTTCTTGCAGACTTTGAGGCAGGTGTTGGACCAAGGACAGTGGCCAAAGATGAACAAAGGGGATGAGAGAAGCGACTACGGTTTCAAAGACCAGCACACGCAAGCCTGTGTCCTGGCCGCAAAGCTTGCACCTGTCGGCTCTCTGCTCGAGGCCCCATGGGCCTGTGAGTTAGGGCAAGACCTCATAAACGCCACTAGACTGAGGACGGCGCCATAGCTCCACGCGATGCTCGGCCCTGGCCTGGGTGTGGTGGAGACCGTCCGCCAAAACCCTTGCTCTGCCCTCTGGAAGCTCACAGTCTGGTCACGGTGGAATCTGTATTTGGTAACAACTTCCCAAAGGTCAGGCTCCCAAAGGTCAGGAAAGTAGGGGGCTCACTGCTGCTGGAGACCTGACTTGCATCTCTCAGATCCCCATTCTCACAGCATTTCTGGGAGACAGGAGGATCCCTCACTGGAGGAAACTCTGGCTCAGAGATGCCAAGTGACCTACTCAGGACCACACAGCTGGGGCCTGTGGGAGTACATTCTGAATCCCGGTTGCATCTGACTCAACGCCTGTCTCTTGGGTGAGACCCCTGCCTTCCTCTTTGAGAGGGCCAGTGTGGAAAACCACTGGGGTGGCTTGAGGTCTGAGGGTGCACTTGGTCACAGGCCCTTTAAATGCATGTGAAGTCACATGCTGCTCAGGATCTTCTTCCTGGTTAGACAAGCAAAAGATGAAAGGAACCTGCTCTGACTGACTACCCATGGAGGACAAGAATCCAGGCTCTGTGGAGAGTTGCGAGGTGAGGAAGTGAGGCCACATCCTTGTCCTCAGCAGTTGACAAGTGTGCTGGGCACCAAGCCAGACAAACCTCGGTTACCCCCTTTGCGGGGTGACCTGACGGGGAGAACCGGGACTCCTCGGAACCTCAGTTTCTTCTTCTGTAAAACACAGGTCGGAGTATCCAACCCATCGCATTGTTGTGGCGATGGCAGAAAGCAATGCGTGCCAGGCACAGGGCCTAAAACTAAATAGGAGCTCGGCACTAACAGCGATGGCTTTTCTGACTATGCCTGGTAGAGTTCAGTGAGGAGCAGCTGGGTTTAAGGGTTGTAAGAGAGAGGCAGAAGACAAATTCATGGTGGGAAGAGCTCAGGTGGGTGGGAAAGCCTCAGGAAGGCCCCTGTTTTGATTCCTTTATACCACTCTTGTTTGGGGCCTTTTACATCTTACTCGTGCTGAATCTCCAGGACTTGCAGCCAGCACCAGCACACACATGCAGGAAGGGTGAATCAAGGAGCAATGTCTCCAGCGCTCCAGACCCTCTCCCCTCCCCATCCTGGCTCTGGTTCAGAGGCCTCCTGGGGTGGCCTCACAGCCCTGCCCACATAGGCCCAGCTCCCAGAGCGAGGACTTCTTGCTCCTGGGCCACCTTCTAGAGAAAAAGGAGAAAGAACGAGGATGCCCAGAGAGCTTCTACCACCATACCAGTCACTGTGGAGGATGGAGAGAAACCCCGGAGTGGAGTCTGGGGCCTGGGTTGGCACTGCCTCCCTGGAGACATGGCGTAGGCTACTCGCCTCTTGGGCATGCTATGGGAGAGCCCAACCCCTTGGCTTTCGCAGTAGTTCGCCCTATAAAAGCTTCCTGGACCCACAGCAGAGGGTGCTAATGTTGCCCATGGGGCAACCAACCCTTCGCCAGTGAGGCTAGAGTTGGGGGATATACAGCCTGATTCCTCAGCAGGACAGTCTGAGGTAGTCCTCTCCAGCCTTGCAGTCGGTCCCCAAGGAAGCCAACCTTAGCGATAACCCACTTACCAATACATGCTTTATTTGCTTAACTTTGTCTTGTTATCTGTGTTCCCACAGTTCTCCTGGGCTGCGGTCACCTCACAGATAAAATACTGACACTTAAATCCTTGTCTCTGAGTTAGCTTCCGGAGAGCCCAGCTATAGGCCAATGAGTGGTCACGTCCCCATAGGCCAGGTGCCAGGAGGGCTATGGCTGGGCTATGCTGTCTCCACAGGCTCTGAGCTCCTGTGTTCTTTGTTCCTTCCTCCACCCGTCTGCCTCACCCACCATTCCAGAGTTTGGGGAGAAGCCAGGCCCTTCCACTTGCTCTCCTGGGTCACACAGTGACCTTCTGTTCCCAGGACATAGCATATTACCTGGTAAGAAGATGAGAAAGTGAGGATAACATTACACAGCTTCGGACTGGCTTTGGGAGGATTGGGGGGGGTGCTCCCTCGAACCTCCTGTAAAATGGGTGTGTGGACTCTATACTTAAAGAGAACACTGTCAGGGGAAATGTGGAAAAAAGGGCTGACTCATCAGCTCCTAATGGCACTAACAACCAGCATGTGTGCGCTCTCCTGGGATGTCATTCGTGGGGTGATTTGTTTTCCAGGGCTCCGACATCAGAGCCCCCATCTCTGTCTGCTGGAGTTTGTCATGCTCTGGCTCTTCGGAGGAAAACTGCCTAACGCCATGGCAGAAGAAGGGTCATAAAATATTCATCTGCCGAGGTTGGAGGATGGAAGCTAGCACGTCCTCCAGGAGAAGGAGCCCTAAATTAAAGACACACACAGACCCAGGCAAAAGCACATGCCCCAGCAGCAGGCACTCCCAGGCATGCAGCACGTGTAGAAAAAACACAGCCTCCCACGTACACAAAAACACACGCCTATATACACACATGCACACACATGCACCTATCACACACCTACGCAACCCACAAGCCTGTGCTGGGGATGCATGTGTGCCATGATGCAAGGACACACATGCACACGGCACATACCTGTACACATCTACCACCTGCACGCACACACACACCCATACCTATTCCCCCACCGCTGCCACGAACAGTGACATCTTGCTGCTGATGCACTGGGGGCAGAAGAACCCATCCACCCGGCCCTGACTGCTGAACAATAGCCGCCTGTCTGGCTGTCCTGAGGAAGCTCAGCTCTGTCAGGCAGAAAGCAGATGCCATGCTGGGGGAAGCAGGGGAAGTGTGACTCAGAGGTGAGTTACACAACTCAGTTCTGCCCGTCTGCTCTGCCCAGGAGGGGGAGGATGAGAGAAGCTTGCAAATGTGAAAGCTGAAAGGCTGCTGCATTTCTGGAAGCTTCCACATGATCAGGCGAGTGGAGGCTGAGGCTCCCTGAGGGCAGCGTGGGGAGGTTGCTGTGCCCTCATGAACACAAATGCGTGAGCTGGATGACACGGAGTGACGCCCCTCGGAGGGATTGGGGGCTGTGGGGTGTTACCTTCCCACTGGAGCGAGAACCTTCTGCCGACCTGCTCCTGCCCAACTGGCCGGCTGCCCCAGCGCACCACCACGCCTCCAAAGAGAACAGGTTGACCCCAGGCTTGTGATGTGGGCACAGGAGTTGGCCTGCATCCACAAAGGTGATCTGCCTGCTGGTGGTTCTAGGAGCCCTGACTGAGTGGCCCATAATTAGAGCTTTGGTGCCCAGACCTAAAGTTTTTGAAACCATCCCAGCTCACAGACCTCCTGAGAGAATGACAATGCCCCCGTTCCCTGGAATGCTGTGGTTTTTCATACATACATTCTACAAACATTGACCGAACATCAACTAAGGGCTAGGGCCTGGGGTGACAGAATTGGCTACCCAAAGAATCTTACTGTCTCTGAGGGGAGCAGACAAGGACCAAGAGTTATTGCAATTTGGTCTTGGAGCGGGTGACTCTAACTGGTTTTGGAAGGCTATGTCTGCTGGGCAAAGAAAGAGGAATAATGTGAGTGGGTGGGGAGTGGGAGGGGAGGAGAGTGTCGAGCAGGGAAGTCAGACGCTGAGCAGAGGAGCAGTATTACAAAAAGGGCTTGGTTTCCTACACAGATATTTGTAAACTAGGTGTTGGCAAACTATAGCCCACAGGCTAAATTCAGTCCACTTCCTGCTTTTGCAAATAAAGTTTTATTGGAACTCAGCTGTGCCCATTCGTTTATCATCTCTGGCAAAGTTGAGCAGTCATAGTATCGTTCTCAAAGCTTCAAATATTTACTATCTGAGTCTCTACAGAAAAAGTTTGCCCCTCCCTGTTCTAGACCTATCCACGAATTCTGGAACCCACCGCAGAATTTCTGAGCCAACCACAAAATATCTAGAACCCATTGTAGGAGTCTAGAATCCAGCATGATTTTCTAGAGCTCTCTGAAAGAGTGACATTTGTATAGGGATTTAGAAGTTTACAGTGAGCTTTTGCATCAATTATCCCATTTAATCCTCCAACAAGCCTGTGTGAGGTTAATGGTAATTTTATCCCAATTTTGCAGATGAAAAAAACGAAGACAAAGGGAAAGGCAGGGTCTTACTGAAGACCACATGGCTGGGAGATAGCCGAGATTGGGCAGCCTGATTCTAACATTCCATGCTATTTCCACCGCATTATCCTTACAGATGTTTCTTCGTCACACATTCCACCACTCAGCTGCCCTCCCAGACAGTCTGCTTCCCCCTTCTCCTTCCTCACACCGTGCTGCCATCGAGGAAGTCTTTTGTCCACCGTGCTTCGTTAGTGGGAGAGAGGGTTTGGAGGAGCATCAAATTGCCTTTCTGCATCTGTTTGATGGTGCCCAGCGCAGCCTGGAATGCTAACACACAGTGACAGCTGATCTTCCATTGGCTGGCTCGTGACAAGAACCACTGGGCCAGGTAATTCCAACCCACTTCCTCGGAACTCCATCTAAAAGGAGGGAGCCCGGGGTGACAGTGATGGTCCTGCCAGAACCACCTGGGCCCTCCCCTGGGGCCTGCAAGGAAACTTGCTGTGTTCCCTCCACTCCTCCGCCCATTCCCTCAGGACTACCCCTTCTGAACGCAAGGACTGCAGCCTCCTGGCTCATTGGTGTTCACAGGAGCTGCTCTTAATGGAATTACATTCCATCTATTAGATATAAGGACCTAAGATGTGGCTATGTTATATCAGACGTATCCTGAAGGCACTCACCCAGCCCCTGCCACACACAAACACACACACGCATACACACGCACACGCACCTACGTTCATTTCCTGCAGCTTCGTGTGCTGCTGGCTGGAGCTCTGCATGCTGTGGGTAGCACATTTAGCTCGATAAAATATAATATACGACAGGATCATATTTAACAAGGAAAACAGGGCCCGCATGGACAGAGGAGCAGTGTGGCTGGGTTGCCATGGAAACCCCTTGTTCGGAATTTCCTGACTCCTAGGAGATTACATTTTCAACCTTAATGCTGTATTAACATAAGCTTTGGCACTTAATGTCTCTGTTTTTCACCTCCCCTCTCTCCCTTGCTCACAGGCAAAAGAAGGTTGGGGAGATGAGCGGGAGAAGGAAAGAGGCTGCACTTCACAATGCAGCTGAAACCAGCCACAGCGCCCAGGACAGGCTCTCTGCAGTTTTCAAAGCGCATCACACCCATGATCTCCAGTGACCAACACACAGGCCCATGGGGTGGCTGGGGTTTCCGAGGCCTGTGCCAGCTGCCCTTCAAACTCTTGTATCCATCCCTTCCCTCCATCACACGCCACTGCCCGTGTCATCTCTCACGGGCTGTTGCAATAGCTACCCGCCTGTCTTCTGCGCCCAGCCCATGCCCTCCGTCTTCTCCTGCTGCCTGAGTGGTCTTTCTGCGCTGCAAATCTGTTCATCCTGCAGTGGCCTCTGATGGCCCCCGCGGGTAGAGAATGAAGTCCCAACTCCTTTACCTTCAAGGGTTCCTGCCTCGCTCTATAAGCTCCTCTCTAGTAGTTTCCATGGTACCTCTGCCCTCCAGCCCTGTGGAGGTGACAATGTGCTTTCTGAATACACCAAGCACTTCCAGGGGCCATAGCATGCTCTTACACCATGAGCTCAGCCTGGGTTTCTGGTCTCTCCTGTCCTTCTGACCAACTCTTAAGCCTCCTTTAAGACCTAGCTCAGCATCACCTCCCTCAGGGGAGCTCCCTGCCCACCTTGCTGCCAGCATCCCCATGGCGCTTGAACCAAATGCTATTGCAGCCCTTACCACCTGATGGCCCCTTGGTCCTTCACTCCTGCTTCCTCCATCACACTGGGAGCTCACCAAGCCCAGGGGTCATGCCTTCCTCACTGTCAAATCCCCTCCACCCAGTGTGGTTCTAGACCCCTACAGGGGCTCAGTTGGCATTTGTGAAATTGGGTTTCCAGGTGAGGACTCTGAGGCTCAGAGATTTAAGAATGGGCCAAATGCTACTGGCCTGGTAAGAAGCCCAGGCAAGGCCTCTCTCCTATTTCCACCCCTCCCTGCCTCTCTGCTTGCTCTGGGTTCTCAGCACCATCCACAGTCCACAGACCGTGTCTGTTTCCAGCAATACACAGGTCTTCTCTTGGCCAGACTCTGCTTCCCTATGTCCTCTCCACCAGGTGCCCAACAGCCTTGGCCAGCTGGGACCGTTAGAAAGCTGAGGTCTGAAGAGGGAGGCTCAGACACCATCAGAGACCCTTCAACCCATGGAAAAGTCCATACTCCTCCCATGAGACTCAGCATTCTTTTAAAAGATGTGGTTCTGAAGGTTGCAAGGAATAGCCATGCATCAAGCAAGCTCATGCTTTGGAGTTTTATAGCAAGGATCCAGGGAGCCATAGTGAAGACTGGAATCTTCACTCTCACAACCAGTGAGGTGAGTTTAGTGGTGCCCCTGCCCTCAATTATGTCCATCTGGAACCTCAGAATGGGCATTATTTAGAATAAGGGTCTTTGCAGATGTAATTAATGTAAGAATCTTGAAATGGGCTTGTCTGGATTAGGCAGGCCTAACTCCAGTGGCAGGTATCCTCACAAGAGTCAGAAAGGAGAAGACACACAGAGACACGGGGAAAGACCACGTGATCCTCCCTGTGAAGCCAGGGACAGAGGTTGGAATGATGTGTCTCAAGCCAAGGCACATCAAGGCTGGCTGGAGCACCCAGAAACTAGAAGAGAGGCATGCGGTGGATTCTTCCTCCAAGTTCCAGGAAGGAGCCAACCCTGCTGACATCCCGAGTTCACCCTTCTGGCCCCTGGGACTGTGTTTTGAGTCATCGGTTTGTGGTCATCTGTTTCCTTGGCAGCTCTTGGAAACACATACCACCAGGAGACATAAGAATGTGAAGAAGGGCCCTGTAGGGCTGAGGGAGGCGAGGACACCGAGCCAGGGCTTCTCACTCCTCTAACACACATGTCCCCGCTCTCTCAAGCTCTGCGCTGACCTTGAACTGCCTCCAGCGCCCCGTCCCCCTCTCCATCGTGTGTCTCCATCCCAGACCCACGCGCAGCCTCTGTTTGCTGTGGCTCTGTAGGCAGAGCTCCCCCATGTCTCCCTGCTTGGTTGTCTTGCCACTTGCGTGGCAAGCTGGCCAGCTGACTTGCTCGCCGCATTTAAACTACCCAGCAGAGACGATCTGATGATTTAGCCGGCCACCGTTTTCCCGAGTAGGCAAAGCTTCCCCTCCAGGCAGCAAGTCCTGGCCCTGCTCATCCCACTCAGGGTCCACCCTGTCGGTCAGCTGTGTCCAGGGTGGTAGAGACCACATGTTCCAGCATGGGAGGGAAGCTCCAAGAGGTGCGATGGATGGCCGCTGGGAAGATGGTGCTTTTGCTGTTGAGACTGAACTTCCTGCAGACTTGGGTAATATGCAGTCAGAAGGAGAGGGGGAAAAGGAAAAAACCTTTTCTTTTCAAGTAAGAAGAAAATTTTTATACTCCGAAAAACTCCAGAGGGAATCATTTCATCCACTGAAGCTTTTGAAAAGTCAACACTGCAACCCACCTGCTTCTCAGGCCAGAGGACGGCTGCCTTTGACTAGCTGCTCAGAAGTGCTTAGTAGTCCGGGTTGAGGGCAGGGGGAGGCTGGTGGGAGGAGCCAGGCTCCTGGGCCCTGGTTGAGAGAGGTCAGCCTGCTCACCACAGGGTGCTTGCTGAGAGTTGAGAGTCTGATGATAGCCCTGGGAGCCCTGGGGGCTCATGCTGTGATTCTTCTCCCCAAGGGCTTCCGTTGCTCAGCACTGAGCTAGGGACGCTGGACAGACATGCCCCCTCGTCTCCTCCCAGGCCGCAGGGCATGTCGTGCTTGCTGCACACACCAGGGACTGAAGGTGAAGGCCAAGATCATGGACAAGTAAGCTGTGGAGTCAGGACTCGAACTCAGGACAGAGGGGGCTAGGACGAGAGTCAAATGGGCTTTGGGACCTTGGCATGGGTCCTGGAGTGTGGGGAAGACAGATATAAAGGACTTTATGGGGGATAATCAGTGACATTTAGATATGGAGCCAGATCAGATAATAGTATCACATCAGTGCTAAAATTCCTGATTTTGATAACTATACAGTGGAAAGTGGGAGAATGGCTTGTTCTGGAGAAATGCACAATGGAGTATTTAAGATTAATGGGGAGCAAGATCTCCTACTTAATTCACAAATAGTTCAGAAAAAAGGAATAGCCAGGGAGATGACACATCAGTTGGAGATTCTGGGTGATGCAGGCATCCTTGATCCTTGCCTCTCTGTGCACTTGAAACTATCTGCATTGACATTAAAACTGTGGAAAAGAAACTCCCAGCCCTTTTGTTTTTCAGAATCAGCTTCAGTGAGGTCCATTTTCTATACCATAACCTGCTCATATTTAAAGTACGTGCTTTGGTAAGTTTGACACATGGATATACCCATGAAGCCACCACCGCCATCAGAAGAATGAACACACGGGCCATCCACTCCTGCTCCTGACTCCTCCCTGGTGCCCCTTCCCGTCCACTCCCACCCCCACCCCTAGGCAACTGCTTCCTGCCACTGAAGATGAGTTTGCATTTCCTAGAATCTTACATCCGTGGTATCCTACAGGATGTATTCTTTTTTTGCTTGGCTTCTTTCATGCAAGATAACTATTCTGAGATGCGTCCATGCCGTGGCAGGTGTTGATAGCTCATTCTTTTTTCTTCCTGAGCAGTGATTCCACTGAATGGATACACATCAATTTATTTATCCACTCCCCTATGGATGAACTCATAGTCTGCTTCCATTCTCTGGCAATTGTGAATAAAGCTGACACGGATATTCATGCACATGTCTTTCTCCTTTCTCCTCCCAGGAATGGAACGGTTGGACAACACGGTAGGTATGTGATACTTACTGAGATGCACTCAGCTGTCTTCCAGAGCAGTCATACCACCAGCAGTGTGGGAGGGTTCTGATTTCTCCCTATCTTAGCCTCAGCATGGACTTGGCATCGCCGTCTTTTTGATTAGAGTCACTGTGGTAGATACTAGTGGATCTCATTGTGTTTTTCCTCTGCGTTTGCCTAATGACTGATGGTGTCGATGTGGCCATCATGCATTCCCTCTCTCTACTCCCCTGGTCACTGTGCTCCTCTGGGCCAAGAGGCACATGCAGTGAGCCTGGGCAGCTTGGTGATAGTGGCCTTGCAACTGCCCAAAGTGGATGGGCCTAGGTGGAAGACTGCAGCCCCAGCGTGAGAACCCAGATGCTTGCAGACTGAGGTCCAAGAGCTCAGATTTGCAGAGCCCACTCTTTGACTCAGGTACCCACCAGCTTAGTGGCCAGACCTAGGACTTTTCCACAGGTAATTAGTGCACACCATGCATTAGGTCCTAACCTTAGGCCTTCACCGATTCATCCAACAACCACCAGCAACCTCCCAGGGGCACAGTTCTGTGACTAGCACGAGTCTTCCACGGACTTTGGTTGGCTCTTCTCAGGTTGCAGGCAACCTTCAAAGTAAAGTCAAAACTCCTAAGCATGAGGTTAAAGGCCTTTTCTTCATCGGGTACCTAAATTTAGGATTCCCCACCACATCCTTTTCCCCAGCCTGTGCTCCAGGCCTAATAAATGTCCCCGTGTCCCAGATGAGCCAGCTCCTTCCTGCCTCTCTGCCTTGATCTTCCCTTATGTTTCTTCCTCTCTTGGCCAGTAGAGACCTCAGCCCACTAAGGCACACACTCCTCCTTCTCCCTTGGATCTGGAAGACTGCCCTGGAGCTGCACTGTCTGGACTCGTACTCCACAGGGAGTTTACAAGGGCCTTGCCGGATGCTAAGCTCCCTGAGGGCAGGATGCTAGTACACCTGCTTGGCTTGGCACATGGCAGGTGCCTAGTCCACTCATCAATGCTGGCTGAACTGAGCTAATTTTGTCAGCCTACCCTCTCTTTCTCCATCTGGGGACTAGAAGGCTCACGATCCACCCCCTCCCATACCACATGTGGTTCACACATCACTCCAAATGCCGGAGGTGGCACCTGCTACTACATTTGAGAAAGTTAAATACCTTTGCCACCTTGCCCATCCTTACCTGCAAAAGCCATTACCGTCGTGCGAACACATGGCCCAGAAGTTTAAACACTAGAACCAATTAGTTTCTCGGGGTGCGCCATCTTCAACATGCCAGACTCAACAAGCTCCGCTCTGGGCCTCCAAGCCTTCTTCTCTTCCTCTTTTTTATTTTCTGTTCCGGCAGCACTTATCCATCTGTACCTCCACTACAGAGCCATTCCCCCTGGAAATGCTACGAAACCTTGCAAATAAAATATTTAACGTGTGGATCGGGTAATTTTATGTTGTGAGTTATGAAATCTTTATTTGGGTCCCACTTTTTATTAAACCTCAGGGTTCTCCTTTGGTCTCTAATGACATTACGTTGCATCGGAATTAGACAGTTTTTTACAGGGGGCTGTATTATTTGTTGTGACTCGGTAATGCTAATGTTTAAGTTTTGAGTCCTTTTACTGCTGATTAAACCTCTAAAGACTACAGCAGAATTTCCGCTTCGCTGCTAGAAGAAAAGAACACGGCACGGTTTGTGTTGAGGAGATCACTTGAAGAATGTGCAGGAAGGTTGCTGCATTTATGAATAAAGAGAGGCATTATCATTTTTAATAGGAATTAAACAGCTAGAGGGAGAAGTCGGCAATGCTGCGATCAGTGCAAAGGAAAACAATCTAACCATTTTAATTAACTGTATTTTAATAGCTTTAGTTATAATTGAATAATTTAAATACCAAGGGAAACAGTTAAATCTCCTAAAAGCCTTTTTTTATTTACATTTTAAATACAGTTCACGGTGAAGAGATGACAGTATGTGTGCTGGGGGGAACCGCTGGGATGGTTCCTGCCGCCCGGTGAGTCCGGAAGAAGCAGGCGGGACCCAGAGTGATGGCGGGGTCAGGGCTGGCACGCCCCACCCCTGTAGGCGAAGGCGGCTTCCACAAGGACAGGGCAGAGTGAGCAAGAGGGGTTCCTTGCAGCACATCTGATGTTGCAGTGAGTGAGGCCCTGAGCGAGTGAGGCCTGGATTGAGTCTTGATAGCGTTCAAGTGATATGAATTGCAAGTTTACAGTAACAACCACCACAGCAGGGATAAACTAGTAGAAAGAACAACTGACATGTACTGGGGGCTTCGGGCTGGAGATAATGGTAAGAGCGAGAGCGAGGAGAGGAGAGGAGAGGAGAGGTGGTTGCTACCCTCCTAGAGTTTTTCAACTGGAGGAAGAGACAGATAATAAACAAATAAACAACCAAAGAAGTCAAGTAAGTATAAATTAAGGTAAAAGGCCTAAAAGAAACAAAACAGGGTGCTGAAATAGAGGATGATGGGTGGTGGGATACATTTCAATAAGGCAAGGAGAGATGGTCCTTTCTTGGAGTTGATTCTTTTTTTTTTTTTAGTTGGAGGCTCACTCTATCACCCAGACTGGAGTGCAGTGGCCGTTCCCGGCCACTGCAGCCTTGACCTGCTGGGCTCCGGCAATCCTTCCGCCTCAGCCTTCCAAGTAGCTGGAACTACAGGCGTGCGCTACCACGCCCAGCTGACTTTTTGATTTATTGTGGAGATGAGCTCTTGCCAAGTTGTCCAGGCGGGTCTCGGACCCGCGGGCTCAGGCAATCCACTCACCTCGGCCTCCCAAGGAGCGGGATTACAGGCTGAGCCACCAAGCCCGGCAGGATTTTTTTCCCAGTAGCTTTGGGGGATCCAAATTGTCTGGGCTTTAAGAGTACCCCCACACCCTC